>PVLD010030274.1:0-17040 GCA_004027595.1 Dinomys branickii
TTTTGGATGCAATCGTTTCATAACTTGCAGGTATGTGGCTTCCTGGTTCCCCTGTATCCTCGCATTGAAAACTTGCTCTGGGTGGGGTTGAGTTTTGAGACTGCGTTTTGTTCCTCTGTTTTCCCATTTTTGGGTATCAGATTCAAAATGTGGAGCTATGAATTCCCCAGGCAGTTCAGCAGGCAAAGGTCTGCTGCAGAGGCTGCTCCAATGATTCCTTCTCTTTGGGAGAATGTCCCTTAAGCTGTCTGCTGAGATTTCCCCTTCTACTCCCTACCCCGAGACCTGGCTTGGTCGCATAAACAGCTCGCCACCCCAGGGACCTTGCAGGCAGACCACTCAGGTGTTCCTCCCTGGGTGGAGCTCCTCTCCCCCTCACAAATCCCATCGGGGCACCTAGCCAGCTCTTCTGACCCGGGGACCGTGCAGTCAGTAAAGCTGCTTTGATGTCCCTCGCTGGGCGGAGCTTCTTCCCAACTCAGAAAAAACTGGTCAGGGCGCCCAATCAACTCACCCTGGGATGGTGCAGACAGGGATGCCATTCAGATGTATCTGCCTGAATCGAGCTTCTTCCTGACTCAGAAATCCTGCTGCGGTGTTCACTAGGCTCTCCCGTTTCGAGATCTGTGCTGGGAGGAGATCCTGGCGTTTCCTGGCACTTTTCCGCCTCCTCGGCTTTCTCCCAGGAGCTGCCAAAGGCAGCTGCCACAGTTCGTGCTTTGCGGGCTGCAGGGGCGGGGCTCTGAGCAGTCCCGAACCGCTGCCCAGATTGGCGCAGTCTGCCTGAGGATCACGTTCTCTCCGTTTATTCTGCTCCGCCGCCTCCAACAAATCCTGGTTATATCTGCCTCCGAGCCGATCGGGTTCAGGAGCTGGGAGGGTCCGTCCCGCCGCAATGGCTCTTGGCTGTACGTGGATTAAGGCGAGCTGCGGCCCAAGCTCAGTGCGGATCCCTCGGCGCCCACCTCTCAGGATCCGCCCACTTCTCGCTGCACGGCTTATCCAGCCGGCCCTTTAATGCTCAGGCCGCGGAGAGCAACAGGATCAGTTGGATTTTACCATCCGCGGACCGGGCACCTGCGTGCAAAGGATCGGCCTCTGGGATAGTTTCCCTCTGCCACTCACCTGGTCGCCATCTTCCCAAGCATGTATGTTAAATGAAATAAACAAACGAAAAAAGAAACAAGGCATAGTTACTATGACAGTTATCTGGAATTAGGTTTTATAACCACTTACAATAATTAATAGCTAATGCTATTTTGTGTTGGTCTTACGAATCATGGCTTTTTGATTCATCTGTCTTACCTGATAGCTTCAAATTGAGTTCTGTCATAATATTTCTAGGAGTTTCAAAAGCAATCTTTACTAAGAGGTACAGAGTCCTTTTTGCATGTGTCTTTCAAATTTAATAAAAAATTTCATTTTTACTTTTGTCTAAAATAGTTATTATGTTGTACATTCAAATAATGGAGACTTTCCTTAAGATTATCAGATTTGATGGTTGAAAATTTATTTTTTATCAGTGGAAGGTGAATATAGATAAGCTCATTTAACACTTTGGTGTATACTCTTCCAGACCACAATATATGTATTCTTCCTACTTAAAACATTATTTTATATGTTTAAGCACATTTTTAAAGGGCTATATAATATCCCTTAGTTTGGACATACCATTATTTACTTAATGGAGCAACTAAAGGAGATAACATCTTTTGTTCTATTTATATCCCATGCTACGAGGAATACTCTTTGTTTTGGTTTTTGTTCTGAGTGTGTCTGTTACTAAGGATTTAACCCAGATAATTCCCACTAAGCTACAACCCCAGCTCTTTTTATTTTTTATTTTGAGAAAGGGTCTGGTTAAGTCTCTAAATTGCCCAGGCTGGGATTAAACATGTAATCCTGCTTCAACCTCCTAGAGTGCAAGGACTACAGTCATGTACCACCATGCCTAATTTTCTTGTGTGTGTGTGTGTGTGTGTGTGTGTGTGTGTGTGGTATTGGGAGGATGAAACCCATCAGTGATGTGCCACTGAGTTACACCCCTAGTCCTTTTTAAGTTTTGATCTTGAGACAGGGTCTCATTAAGTTGCTCAGTCTTGCTTCAAACTTGTCAACCTCCTGCCTTAGCCTCATAAGTAGCTGGGACTTGCCCAGCATGAGGAACATTCTTGCAGCTAAAGCATTGTATGCATTCTTAATAGTTTCTTTAGGATAAATTTCTAAAATTGGAATTGCTAGATAAATTTAAGATCCTAATCCTGTTGCTATCCTATCAGTGACTTACGAAAGCACCAATTTTCTTACACACTTAGTAATTGCTATCCTTTAACACTGTCAGTTATAAAATATATATAATAACATTGGGAAAAGTAACTAAAATTGTATTTGTCTAACATGGCTATTATTACATTTGTTATAATATTCCAGGCTTTTGTCATATACACAAATTGACATAATTACCTATGAAGTTTTTGTTTTCTGCTTTTTAAATTCACTGTTAAGTATTTCCTATTTTTGTTTGGGCTTCATAATTCCAATTTTTAATAGCTACATGATAGCACAATAAGTATCTATCTAACAATTTTCCTACTCCTGGACAAGTAGCTTTTTGCCAGTTTGTGTTAATGTAATATTTCAATAAAAACAAAGATAACAGTTACCATGAAACAAGATTTATACTATATGTTTTTACGTGGTACTTTTGGGGGATTGATGTTCAGGATGGTAATCCTCAGCGGCAATATCAGGTGACGAACTTTTCATAGCACAGCCTGTCTTCTCATGTTATTCTTTCTTATTTTCTTATCTTCATACATTTATTGGGAGGCTAATCTGCTCCAGGAACTATGCTAAGAGGCACCATGAATATAGAATTAATCAGATGGAGTCCTTAAAGTTAGACATTAAATGTACATGATAAAGAAATATGATAAAAGGTATGATTGGCTGATGCTTCTGTGTCCATTCGTCTATTCACTAAGGTATACATCTATCCATCCACCTATTATTTTTGCCTCTGAAACGTGAGAGAGAGGTAGTTGCAGACAATGTAACGTTTTCTCTCAAATATTTCAGTATAAGAATACCAGCTGGAGATGTAACTCACTTGCAAGGCCCTGGGTTCAATCTCAGTGCATGTGTGCACATGCACACACACACGCACACAGGGCATTTTCTTAAATAACCATAAAACTGTGACCAAATTTAGAGAATTAAACACAGATATAATACTATTGTCTAATCTGTTGTATACATTAAAATGTGACCTACCATTTGAGGACCGGGGATATAGCTCAGTCGCACAGGGCCTGCCTGGCAAGCCTGAGGTTGTGAGTTCAATTCCCAATACCCCCCAGAATGTTAGCATTTGTTCAGAGAATGTCCTTTGTAGCAGCTTCTTCCCCTCATTGCCTTCTTTGACATCTTTTTTGTTTCCTTTAGCCTGGTATAGTTCCTCAGTCATCCTTCATCTTTCATAACATTGATACTTTTTGCTGAGTGTGGTGGTGCACACCTTTAATCCTGTACTTGGGAGGCTGAGGCTGGAGGATCGTTACCAGTTCAAGGCCAGCCTGAACAGCACAGCAGGACCCTGTCTAAAAGAAAAAATTGATTTTTTTTTAAGTTGCAGGCTAGTTGTTCTATAGAATGTCCTTCCGTTTGAGTTTGTCTGCCTTTCTCTTTTTCGGATTCAGATTATACATTTTTGTTGGAATACCACAATGCATGTGATGTTGGTTTGTTCCAGTAATGGACAGGTTAATGTGATTATGTGGTGCAGATGGGGTGTTTCAAGTTCTTCCACAGAAAAGTTAATCATTGTTTGCCTTTGTAATTGAAAAGTACTCTTAGGGAGAGTTTTAAAGTACATATTCTTCACCCAACTTTTGCCTTCTAGCTTTAGCATCCCTTTATGGTTTTCTAGCTCCGTCATCACTCCTTATAGTTGTGTTTTTACTGTAAAAGGTTTCCCTTTCCTACTTACTTCTTGGTATCAGTATACATTTAAGGATTCTTACTTTATTGAATGGATTATATCCTTTTATTATTGTTATTTAATTTGATACTGACATCTTCCTAGATTTGGGCAGTGGAAACTCCTTCATGTTGGTTTCTGTGTGTTTTTGGTATGTCCCATAATTACTTGAGCAGTTTTTTCTTTTTGGCACAGTAATGCTCATCTTATACTTTCCTTGTCCCATTGCTGAAGTCAGCCATTTCTCTAAGGAACCCTCATCTTTGGTTTAGAGGCCAAGATAGGAGGGAGTATATATACTTTTCCGGAGTCCTCAGGACAATTTTGTCATTTCTGGGACCCACTGTCATAAAGCCTTTGATAGAGAAATTCTGTCCAGATGTTTGCTAACTGGACAGGACTCAACAGAGGTAAAGCAGTCTGTGGAGGTGGAGGAACATCCCTAATATGCGGAAGATCCCCACTCATACAGGGGGACTGTTATTACGACTGTAATTTAATGCAGTTTCAAGAAGAGAGATGAAAATAGAGAATCAAGCAGAGTTTAAAACACCCGTTCATCAAGGATTATTTTCTACCTGAAAGAATTTAACTTTTTAAGAGCGGAGAAACCAAGGTATAACTGGTTAGGGAAATAATCTCTTTTATTAAATTTGCATTCTAAGATCCCTCTGTGCTGTCACCAGTGGCAGTGCATAGAGGGTAGATCAGGCAGGTATTTAAAATTATTTTCCAACCATACTGTTCTATTATTTACATTCTTTTTTTTTTTTTGAGACAGGGTTTCACTGTGCTGTTTAGGCTGGCTGTGAACTCACTTTGTAGCCCTGGCTAGCCTCAAACTTGCAGTGATCCTCCTGACTCACCCTCCTGAGTGCTGGGATTACAGGCGTGCACCGCCATGCCAGGCATTTACATTCTTAATGGAAGTTTGAGTCATTGATTTCTCTTCCCGTGGAATGGCAGTATACCATCTTTTTTTTGGTTTTGCCTTTTTGAGACAGGGTCTCACTATGCGGTTCAGACTGGCCTTGAACTCAGTTTATAGCCCAGGCTGGCCTTGAACTCACTGCGATCCTCTTGCCTCAGCCTCCCAAGTGCTGAAATTACAGGCGTGTGCCACCATGCCTGGCCCAATATATAATCTTTTAAGTAGCAGTTTTACAGCCAAGACTGGAAGCTCAATAATAATGTTCTCCGTTGAAAAATAACAAACGAAAGTACATAAAACAGCGCTAATTTTTCAATGAAAAATCTTGAAGAATTAAGATATTTTGACATATTGCTATGTTTTTATATTCAATAATATTACAAATAATAAGACTGATATAGACATTCAATAATAAAGACATTCTACCTTGCAAGGGTACCAAAATTTGAAATGTAACAACTTTGTTTTTTGAAATAATAGTAAATTATGTGCTTAGCATGAGTTTTGCTATTATCATAACAGCTTTTATTTTTTTACTACTAACAGGCTGTATCCCAATTGGCTGGAGCTGAACAACAAGCAGCTCTTCAAAAACCAGATTTAGTTAGATGGTAAGTATCAAGAAATGAAAACATTGAGTATATACTGAAGTGTATGCAGTAATTAGTGCTTAGTGTATCTCAACTAGGGATGCTTTTGTGTTCGTATATTTGTGTGCACGTTTAATAAAAATTGCAGGCTTTTTTACTTTTAAGATATTAATACAGATAGTTGGATTTTAAACTTAACATTTTCTTAGTCTATAGTATTTAATTGTAAGAAATCTTAGAAGACTTAAAAAGGAAATAAGAGCTGGGTATGGTGGTATACACATAGAATCCCAACACTCTAGTAGGTTGAGGCAGGAGAATCCAAGCCCAACTTGGGCAATTTAGTGACTTAGCAAGATTCTGGCTCAAAATAAAGACATTTCAAAAGGACTAGGAGTGTAGCTCAGTGTGAAGGCCCTGGATCAATCCCTAGTGCCACAAAAGAAAACGTAAGGAAATAAAGAAATAATACAATTTAGAGTAAAAGTCTAGCTATTCCAAAGGAATAAATTACAACCAAATATATAAGTTTATTATTAATTGGTAGCTGTAAACTAGTATTTTTCTACACATTGTTTTGATTAATTTCTATTATTCTGTCTTTAAGTTCTCTGATTCTTTCCTTTGTCCTATTTGTGGCATTTGTATCCCTTTGCCCATTAAGTGACTTTTTTAAAAATTTCTGATTACATGTTTAGTTTTATAATTTTGATTGATATTTTTTTGAACTGGGAATTTAGTTTTATAATTTCCATTTGTTTTTTTAAATATCGTTTATTTGATGAAATTTTGATTTCCTTATTTGCTTAAAGAATGTATATAATTGTTTGTTGAAGGTTTTTTGTGGTATTGAGGATTGAACCCAAAGCCTCATATATACAAGGCAGGGTCTCTACCACCTAGCCACATCCTCAGGCCTTCAATAAATCATTTTGATGATGGCTGCTTTAATATCCTTTCAGATAATTACAGTATCTGAGTTATCTTGGGGTTAACACCTATTGATTGGTATTTTTCCATTCAAGTTATGAATGATTTTCCTCATTAAAAATGATTTTCCTCATTTTTAGTATCAGAAGAATTTATTTTTATTTATATCATGGGCATTTTGAATATTATGTGACTTTGGATCCTACTTAAATCTTCTATTTTAGCATATATTTGCACAGGTCCTGGTCTATTTTCACAGTGATATAGGGGAAAGAAACTCCTAACCTGCTAGATGTCTGGTACGAGTTCGTGTTCTCTAAAATCAAAGAATGAATTTTAGGAACAATGGAAGTTAAGAGCAGAATATATTTATTAGGGGAAAGAAAGCTTCTGTCCAAGAGAGGGACAGAAGGGGACACAAGTGGGTTGCCAAGAACCCTGCCTTTCCTAGGGATTTTATAGAGCAAAACTACAAGGTGAGGTGCATCCAAGGTGGGAAATTTCAAGGTGGGCATGAGGTGGGCCACAGTTATGGTCAACCAGTAAAAGTATAAGCATCATTGCTCAGGTAAAATTGATTACATAGGGATCAAATGGGGAAACAAGTCACATAGCAAGCAGGCATGAATACAGAGCAGGGGCTTTTCCTGTAGGGGGTCGGGTTAGTGGCTTTTCCTGGCTTTCTCAAGGTGATGGATACCTGTTTAGAATATCAATCCCTAATGTTTATCCTTAGGAAGTATGTAGGTGCATTTGTTTTATCTTTTACCTTGAGGTCTGGCCCATAGTGGAGGTGCCTGTCTTCCCCACAGCTGCAAGACATCTCTTCTTCTGCACTTGCTCCTTCCAGGGCCTAGCCTTATCTGACTGCCTATAATATTTCTATCTAACTCAGTTGCTTACAACGAGATGTGGTTCTAATGACAATTTAGTTTTCAGAATAATTATCCTATTCTGGTCTGCTTTCTTCACCTGGCACCCCTATCCCTCACCATGGGACTAAAGGGTAGAGAGTTCTCTGGGCTTGAAATCCAGGCCATATTCTATTGGTGAGGTTCATTCAAGGCCCACTGGGGAAGGAAGAGGCCTGTTTAAGCCATTTCTGCTGTTGGGGTGGGCATCAGGAGACAGTGTGTTTGGGCTGCTTGCACCTTGACTGGAAGTCAGAAGATGGGGAGCCTTGACTACCTTTTGTCACAGGCTGGGTGTCACGAGATGCCAAGCTGCTATAGTTTTTAAAGAGCTGGGGATCTCTCGACAGTGTGCTTTCCACTTTTCATTTTCAGTGCCCTCATGTGATTGTCTGCTGTATTACGTATATTCATATTTCTTTTAGCTGTATGTAAGGGAAATAAGCAGGAAAAGTTGACTTTTTGCCATCATGATCCAAAGTGTAATAAAGGTTTTTTATGGTGACTTTGGAATATTCCCAATTTAGCCCCATTGGATAAAATTATATCTCTGTCTTCCTCTAAATATATTGTTACTGCCATTTCTCTATATTTAAAACCTCTAGGATCAGTATTACTTATTTAAAAAAAATTTTTTTTGTAGTGCTGGAGACAGAAACCACACCTCTAGCCCTTAGGGAGAAGTATTAGTCTACCACTTGTATTTATGTTTAAAAAATTGGTATTTTTCATCTCTTTGTGTATCTTTATATATACACTTGCTTTATGCATAGTTTTTAGAAGGACCTACCTAAAAGTTAATTTTAAAAATATCTATTTGAAAAAAAGATGTCTTGTGGGGGACATTTACTGGAGATTAAACCTAAGTCCTGCACACTGAGCCACACTCCAACTCTTCTTTTTTATTTTGAGACAGGGTCTTGCTAAGTTGCCCAGACATGCCTCAAAATTATGATGCTTCCTGGTTTGGCCTCCCAGAGTGCTGAAATTATAGGTATATGCCATTGAGAAAGCCAGCTTACCTATCGTCCCAGTACTCTGGGAGGCTGAGTCAGGCAGATCACAAGTTCAAGTCCAGCCTGGACAACTTAGCAACACCCCATCTTAAAACAAAAAGGTTGAGGATGTGTAGCTCTGTGCAAAGGCTAGGGTTTGATTCCCAGTACTGCAAAAAAAGATAAATTTATTGAAATAGAGTTTTTATACTATACAATTTAATCATTTAAAGTATATGATCCAATGGCATTAGTATATTTACAGATTTGTAAAATCATAAATTAAAAAATATATTGTACTATTTATTTATCTTTCCTTAAACTTGTTATTTATAATTTTATAATTGGAAGTTTTTCTTATATTTTTACTATCATGATTTGAATGTGTTCCTTTTTTAAAAAATTATTAGCTTGAATCAAGATGTGGAAGCTATGAAAGAAAACACCTGTAATCCTGATAATCCAAGTGGAAATGGCAAACCGGATCGGATCAAACAGAGAAGAGCTTCCTGTCCCCGATCAGAGAAGGGGACGAAATTCCAGCTTACTGTTCTTCAGGTTAGTGTGTCGGTATGGTTTGGTTATGGGCACATGTAGAGGTCTTGGAAGGCCAGGGAGAAGCAATTCCATGGAAGCAGATTAAAATATTGTAGAACTCCCTGTAAATTTACTTTTCCTCCATTAAAATATTTCTCATAGGAATATTATGTATTAATTATTTAACTTGGAGAATATAGGATAAATAGGAAGAAAATAAATATCACTTATAATCAGAGCTAGCTCCTGCTCACATTTTAGTTTGTTTTCATTTTTTCTATATGTATGTGTACAATGTTACAGTATTAACACTGTAATGGTGTTAGTCTAGTAGCAAAAATGTATTGAATTCTTCTGTGGTAGACACCCTAAATGACATTTACCACACATCCATTTTATCATGTAATCCTTCCAAAGCTCTGTATGATAGGTAGACATACACTCATCTTTACAAATGAGGATACTACATATCAAAGAAATAATTTGCCTAAGATCTTTCAACTAGCAGGTGATCAAGTGAGATCTGAACCTGTATCAGATATTAAAGCCCATATTGCCAGTCAATATGATACTAATTTCAAGTGGCAGTTTAAATCTATGTGCAATTTTATATGCTGTCTGTTTAAAAACATAATATATCATATATATTTTCATGTATCATTAGGTTATCTTTAAATAACACTATATTTTAAGTGATTACATTAGATAGTCATTTGTGTGAGGACATAATTTAGTTATTCCTCTACTGTTCATTCTTTTTATCTCTTTCTGTCAGACTCATTTACTAACTTCCTGTCTTCCATTCTGTCTTTCTGACTCTCTCTGTTTCTCTCTGCACCAAACATCCTATAACAGAAGTTCTTTGTATCTATCCCTTATTATTTCCTTATGATATATCCCTAGAAGTAAAACTAGTAGATTAAAGAGTATGAGAATTTGGAGGCTGGAGGTATAGCTGAGTGGTAGAGCATGTGCTTAGCATGTGCAAGACCCTGAGTCCAGCAACAAAAAGTGTGAAGTTTTCATAAGTTTGGGAATACTTGTTAGAATGAGACTTTGATAAATGAATGACTGAACTTAGTTACTGTGTTCCACATTGCTATAGTGAGTTTTGTAAATTTTTTTCTTTGTTATAGGAGTTTTGTTCCATTTTCCCATGGGGTCACATTTATTACATGTTTTTACTAAGTAATTTGTTCCTGTTATATTTACTGTGGAATGGCTGTTTAGGTGATAGATAGCTCACCAAGTGAAAACATAATGTTGCTAGAATCTGAAGGATTGCTGGGCATTGTAGTTTATAACTGTATTCCTAGCACATGGTAGGCTGAGGCAAAAGGATTCCCATGAGTTCAAAGGCCAGCGTGAACTACATAGTAAGACTTTGTCTCAAAAAACCAAGGAAAAATCATCCTGAAGTTTTTTTTCTTTTTCGTTTATTTTTTTCTGATTCTGAAGTATTTGAACCATTTTCCACACATGTTTTATGTGAAATTGTCTAGATAGTCCATGCATAATTTATAAACAAGACTGATTCTTAACTGATGAAATGTGTGCACTTAGGTTTCAACTTGTGGAGACAACATGGTAGAGTGTCAACTGGAGACTCACAACAACAAGATGGTTACCTTCAAATTTGATGTTGATGGTGATGCACCAGAGGATATTGCAGACTATATGGTAAGTATAGTGAAATGAAATTATTTTCCCATTAACATTCTCTATCTCTTTATTTTCTCCAGTTCCTCCTCCATTTATTAAGAGCCATTTGTATTTAAAGAGGATGGTTAGTTTTTAAAATCCCTACAGAGCCAAATTGGCTGTGATTAGGAATAGATTTCTATGTTTCCTCTGGTGTCAGTATATTTATCTGGAAAATATGAGAACATACTCTTTTTAAAATCTCTCACTATATGTTAAAATCATTGATAAGCTTTTTAATCATTGTTTTGTTGCACAAATCTCTGATTAAATCAGGATCTTTTGGGGTAAAACCTAAGCATCAATAGATTGTCAAGCTACTGAGGTAATTCCACTGTGTTAGTCAGTAATGTAACATCATTCATTTAAGTTTTATGTTCTTACTTCATTGAGTTTTTGTAATTTTCTTTGAATGGGTAGGCTTAAGTTAGTATTTTTCTTCTTTTTTAATAGGGACGTGTCTAGTTTCACATATAGAATGCAAACTTTTCGTTTCTGCATTGCTACATTGCTAGGTAGAAATAAATAATAATTTTATCAGTTCTATCTCTAACATAGTATTTTTTGAAATGCCACTTTTTCATATTTCTTATATGTAGTAAGCCTAATTGTACCATTATTTATCATCTTTGCTCTTTGCGGTACTAGAGAGGGAACCCAGGGCTTCATTCTGAGCTGCATGCCTCCTCTCTACCATTGTTAAATTTTTTTGAGACACAGTCCTACTAAATTGCCAAGTGGCCTAGGCTGAGCTCAAATTTGAGATCCTCCTGCCTCAGCTTCTCAGAGTACTAGAAAGACAGTGCCACCAAGTCTAGCTTATCATCTTTGAAGATGCTTCATTTTGTAATATTTGTGGATTATAATTTTTTAGATTTGGACATCCTGCTTTTAAATGGTGCCTCAGTTACATTGTTTAAATAACACCCAACTTACAGAACTCCAGATATTTTGAAAAATACTGGCTTCTTGTAGATTGTGCCAGACAGTGGCATTTAGTTGGTGGTCTTATAATAGTTGGATTTAGATAACTCCTTTTTTTCTTTATGGTAATAAGTATTAATGCAGTATTACAATTTTGAAGAAACTAAATTCTCGTGAACAGACTGACTTTTATTTTGGGCCAGGTTGAAGATAACTTTGTACTGGAAAATGAGAAGGAAAAATTTGTAGAAGACTTGAGGGCTATTGTAGGTCAAGCCCACGAGATTCTTCATGTGCATTCTGTTGCAGAAAAATCCATGGGAGTTGACTCTGTTACCTTGGAATCCAACAGTAACCAAGTAAGAGCAATTGTTTAGCAAGTAGGTCTTTTTTGATATGTGTCAGGAACTTCATTATTTATCTATTCATTTTTAATTCAGACAGGATCATCTGAACAAGTACAGATAAATTCTGCATCCACTCAAACCAGCAGTAAGTATATTTACTAAAATTTACAATTTTCCTTTGAAGCAAGACATTTGGAAAACAGGTTAGTCAATAAAGTAACTTGATAAGTTGTTACTTTTCCACACTTTTAAAGGACTATATAGCTCAGATAAGAATCAATTCTCCAAATTTCCTCCAAGTGTTGGTTCTTTATCTGATTAATTTATTTCTGAGTTGTTGCATGGCATGTTACCAGAAAAGCAGTCACAGTAAGGATGACCTTTAATGGCCTGTTTGAAACAATTGATTAGTTGTTTTTTTTCTGACAAAAGATAGATAGAAAGTTTCTGAAGTGAAATTATTATGTTCTAAATTTGCCTTTTGTTTTAGTAGTCATTCATATCTTGATTTTATCCCGCCAGTAACAATGCTTCTACTGGCTGTGATCACTAACTTTTTGTAAATCAGTTACCAGATAATACACACAGGTACTAAAACTGGGGTTCTTGTGTTTTCTTTTTGGATAACTTAATCTCTCTATTCTTCTCAGCTCTGCTCTTGGGTATATAAAGAGTGTCTGGGAGGGGGAGAAGAACCATAGACACATGAAAACCTCTAAAGGACTTTTAACGGCATGATGAAGCAAAAGGTGGTGTGAGAGTGATGGAACCAGATGTTGTCAGAAATTTAGTTTCACTGTGTTAGAATGACAGAGTCCTCCTGTATTTTATTTTTCTTGTTAGCAGAGACCTGAGCAGTTTTCTGACTGACAAAGTGGGGGGTAAAGTTTAAAAGAAACTTACTTAAGTTTACAGAGCAAGAATTAAAATGTAAGGACTTGTTTTACTTTGTTTATATTGTCATACAGTAAAATTAACTTCTAATGTATAATTCTGTAAATATCAGTGCCTGTATTGATTTAAGTATCACTGTGAACAGGATGCTGAACAGAATACATAGGGTGTTTTTGTTTTGTTTTATTGCACTGGGGACTTAACACAGGGTGTTCTCCATGGGCTACACCTCCACTGGACACAGTGTGTCACTAAGTTGCTAAGTTATTCTATCTGGGCTTAAATTCATAATCCTCTTGTCTCAAGAGATGCAAGTTTTGATGGAAAAATGCTTTCTGTTTTTTTTTGTCAAAAAACTAAAGAGTGTCTTGCTTCTAATTACTATTGATAGATACTATGTGCTTAGTTCTTTATTTTTTATTATTATTTTTTAGGTCTTTAGATTATTTGTCAAGGTTGGGAGATATGCTCTTATAATTATTTTAATATTATTAGAAACAGAGATACCAAATTGGTTTTCTAATCTGGTTTTCTTAAAGGTAAACAAATTGACAGTTGCTTAGCATATTAATTTTTTTGCCAATTCTTTCTATAGGTGAATCTGCTCCTCAGTCATCCCCAGTTGGTCGATGGCGATTTTGTATCAATCAAACAATAAAAAACCGGGACACTCAGTCTCTTCCTCTTCAGCCTTCGATGGCTACAGTTCCAGAGCTACATCCATTTCCTTGTAAGCTTTCATTCTCTGCTAGCTTCATCTAGACTCAGAAGATATGAATGCAAAGTATATAATATATCTAAATCTTGTTTTCATGGGTATATTGTGCTTATGACAATCTTCATAAGCACTTTTGAAAGCATTTATGTTAGTATACCACTTAAGCCATTTTTAAATATTTACAAAACAAAGAAAAAGGTGTTTTTTCTTAAACAGTGGAATTTTGTGATGTTTTGAGTCTTACCAGAGTACTCTCACATGGGTTTTCATTTGTCTCTCTCTCTCTTTTTTCTGTACTAGAAATCAAACTCAGGACCTTGCGCGTGCCAGGCAGGCGCTGTGCCGCTGAGTTATATCCCCGGCCCTCTCATTTGTCTCTTGCTTTTCATGTTCTTTTTGAGTTTGGTACTACTCCATGTGTTTTACTTATTAGTACATACTTAGCTATTCCTTTGTTATTGTTCCAGGCTCAAGAAACACAAATAATAAGGGAATATCACAGGACACATTGCTCACTATAGAAAATAATCCATGCCAGCGTGCACTTTTCACCTCCAAATCAGAACATAAGGATTTAGTTGATGGTAAGATTTCTAAACATGCTAGTGTAGAAACTGAGCAGCCAGGTATACTTTATCCAATGGAAGATGACAGGAAGATAATGGCACCAAGTACTGGGAGTTCTACTTCTGCTACTTCGGTTTGTACAATTCCAGTCAAATGTGATGGACTCACCAGCCAAGCAGGTATGTTCATACCAGTGTATCCATGTCATCAACCTTCCAGTCAGGCTAATGTGTTCATGGCCCATTCGGGCGAATCAACTCGGATTACTGAGGACCCTGTTACGACATCAGCATTTGTGTCTGATCAAAAGCTGCAATCCTTATCAGTACAGCAGCCAGCGACTGATGCAGAGTTTATTTCCCAAGAAAGAGAAACAGCAGTGAATACTGAAGCAAGTTCTCCTAAGGCAGTCATTCCTACTCAGAGCCCTGGCCTTGAAGCAGCTACCCTGCTGCCCACTACTGGCTTGGAATCAGATGGGGAAAGACCTCCAAAAATGGAGTTTGCAGACAACCGAATTAAAACTCTGGATGAAAAACTAAGAAACTTGCTCTATCAGGAGCACAACACCTCTAGCATCTATTCTGAGAGTCAGAAGGATACCCAAAGCATAGAATCTCCATTTTCTTCCTCTGTTGAAGACACACTTTCCTGTACAATGCCAGAAGTCATAGCCATCAGTCACTGTGGAATCCAAGATAGCCCTGCACAATCTCCTAATTTTCAACAGGTAGCCTCTAATATTCTGTCCAGTGTGGCTGCGAGTCAGCCTGCTAACATATCAGTGTTCAAAAGGGACTTGAATGTGATAACTTCTCTATCCAGTGAATTATGTTTACATGTAAGTATCATTCATGCTAATTCCTTATTTGCTTTTTATTTTAAAGAAATTCCTTCTTTCTTAAAATTTGGTCCTCTGAACTGAAATTATCTACATTATGAGATTCGGAGATCACAAATACCTAAATACCATTACTTAGGCTACAGATACTCAGAATTTCTCAGTGCAGATGGCAGATCTATCACGAGTAAGAAAGCCCTCTGGTAAATTAGGTGGGATCTTGAAGCCATGTCTGTGCATTAATGGCAGAACAGAAATTGATAGTGGATAAGAAAAACTTACTGTTCTATTTCTGTTTAACAAGAAAGTCTTACCATTATCCTCTTCAAAAATTGTATAGTATTAAACTAATCATGCTACAGGGCTAATTTGGGAAAAAAGGTAAAAATAATCCCTAATTACAGAACTTTTTGCAAAATTTTACAGGTTGAGCATCCCTTATCTAAAATGGTTGGGATTAGAAATGTTTCTGATTTGAACATTTTTTTGAATTTTAGAATATATATTTGCATATCTATAATGAGGTATTTTGAAGATGAGACCTAAATCAAAACACAAAGTTCATTTGTGTTCATGTATACTTTATATACAAAACCAACAGGCAACTTTAACAATACTTTTAGTGTACTGTATGTTGACTATGAACTCTTACATGAGGCCAGATGTGGAACTTTCCACTTGTGGCATTATTTTTGTTCTCAGAAAATTTTATATTTTGGAGCATTTCAGAATTCAGATTTTCAGATAGGGATGCTCACATGTGCAATGTAAGGTAATTTTGCTTTTTCTCCCTCCTTCTGCTTTGCCTCTTCCACCTTTTCTTCCTCCTCCTCCTCCTCCTTCTCCTTCTTCTCTCCTCCTTCTCCTCTTTGTCCTTCTTCTTTCTTCTTGTGTTCCTCTGCAGTGCTGGGAATGGGACCCGGGCCTCAGACATGCTAGGCAGTTATTCTATCATTGAGCCATACTCCATACCTTTTCCGTTTAAGTCAGCTTCTTTCTCTCTCTCTCTCTCTCTCTCTCTCTCTCTCTCTCTCTCTCTCTGGGGGCATTCAGACCAGAATTCCCTTTTGGATTCCTTACTGCTAATGCAGACAAATACAACTGATTTTTATTGTTGATCAAACTTGTTGAGTTTGTTTATTAGCTGTAACAGTTTCTGATGGTAGAGCTCGGCATGGTGATGCATACCTATAATCCCAGCACTGAGGACCCTGAGGCAGTAGGAGTGGTGCAAATTTGAGGCCAGGCTAGGCTACATAGTGAGCTCAAGGCCAGCCTGCATTACACAGGGAGACACTGTCTCAAAAATTATTTTTTAAAAATAAAAAGGTTTTGGTGAATTCTTTTGAATATTCTGTATATAGTATAAGATTTTGTGATCTGTCAGTAGACATTTCTTTATTTGCTGTTTTTCTTTGAATCTATTAACTTTTCATATCTTGCTTTTCATCACTGTCCCTTTCCTTTTTGTACTCAATTTTTAAGCTGTTTGCAGTCTCCTATTCAGCTGTCTTTGCATCAAAGTTATATCTTTTCTAGTAACTGTAGTTCATTATTTTTCTTATAGATCTAGTACAAGCACATGTCAATTAACAGAAATACATCCTGATAAATGTGTTGTTAGGGCTACATATTTGCATGCACATAACAGAATGTACTTAAACCTCGATGTATAGCTGTTATATCTCTAAGCTATATTGTATAGCCCATTACTCATATTGCAAACCTCTAAGTCATGGTAGTGTATGGAATACTATAGGCAATTTTAGCACAATTTCATTTTTTTTGGAGGTTAAGTGAGAAATTTTATTGGAGAATAGGAATGGGGAATGGGGAATAAGAATAGCTCCTGAGAGACAGGAGGGTCCCAAATGAGTGGGTTGCTTGTAGCACGATTTTAAATATCTGTGTATCTAAACATAGAAAAGGCACAATAAAATACTAAGCATTAGGAATTTTCCAGCTCCATAATAACCTTATGGGATTACTGTTATATATACAATACATTGTTGACCAAAGTGTTGTTATACAATGCATGACTGTATATTCATACATCCTTCTGGAGATACTAAGGTCTTATTTTGTGTTGTTAATGCTATTTCCTTGGCTATTCCTCTGTTCAAGTTTAATATTTTCTTAAAATGTTAAATTTCCCTAAGTGTTTGGTTATTCTTA
>PVLD010030275.1:0-17040 GCA_004027595.1 Dinomys branickii
GTTCTGAAATTCTATCTTCGGTTTCATTTAAATGGTTTTTCATGCTTTCAGCGTTAGTTTTCAAATCCTGGCATTCTCTTTGGACCTGTTTCATTATTGGTAATTCATTCCTGAATTGCTCTTGTAAGGTTTCCATTTGTTTCCTATTTTCTTCTAGACTTTTGTCTATTTCTTGTCTGTGTGAATGGAACATTTCTTCCATCATTGTTTTCAGCTCGTTTTTTATCCGAGAAATCATTGCGGGTACGTGGGTTATTTCTGCTTTAAGCTCTTTCATGGCCTGTTGGATTTGTTTCATTTCGGATGCAATCGTTTCATATCTTGAAGTTATGAGGCTTCCTGGTTCCCCTGTATCTTCACATTCAAAACTTGTTCTGGGTGGGGTTGAGTTTTGAGACTGCATTTTGTTCCTCTGTTTTCCCATTTTTGGGTATCAGATTCAAAATGTGGAGCTATAAATTCCACAGGCAGTTCAGCAGGCAGAGGTCTGCTGCAAAGGCTGCTCCAATGATTCCTTCTCTTTGGGAGAATGTCCCTTAAGCTTTCTGCTGAGATTTGTTCTTCCGTCTTCCCTCTTTTGGGTATCAGATTCAAAATATTGAGCAATAGATTCCCCAGGCAGTTCAGCAGGCCAAGGTCTGCTGCAGAGGGTGCTCCAATGACTTTTCTTTGGGGGAGTGTCCCTTAAGTTTTCTGCTGAGAGTTCCGCTTAAAAGGCTGTACAGATGTTGGTTAGCTACTCCCTAGCGAGAGACCTGGGTGAGGTGTGTAAGACTGCTCCCCCGCCCTCCCAGGGTTCCCTGCAGGTATAGGAATGGATCTCCTCCCCCACTCGGTGATCTGGTCGCGAGCGCAGATAGCTCACCCGTTTTCGGAGTCCCTGCAGGCAGGAAGGTTCCAAGGTGCCAGTTTTTTGTGCTATGCTCGCGATCCGCCGCTCGCAGCCACTTGTTTCTCGCGCTCTCCGGGTCTGGGGGAGGGAGCGGGATGCTCCGCTCCTCTGCTCCTCGTGCCGCCCTGGCCATGGACCGCAGGCTGCCGAGGGTCTAGGCTGCGCCGCCTGCCCGATGCGCGCGAAATGTGGGACTGCTGGGCGTTGCCGCTGCTAAAAAGCCGATCTCTGTCGGGAGTCGCCGGAAAGCTGCGCCGGCTCAGGAGGCGGGAGGGACTGAGCTGGCTGTGCCCCCAGGGCGCTCGGACCCAGCCAAGCCCCCTCCCCGTGCGGAGCGTCTCTGGCTCCCAGCGTCTCAAAACATGCTATTTTTGATGGTTACATTTTTAGCTACATTTTTTCTTTTCAGGGATAAAAGCTGTCTTGTTTTCAGAAAATATTTTAATTGGTCTACTGGTTTTGTAGATGAAGTCCTATGGACTGGATGAAATGCACCATGAACAACAAATAAAGTTCTGAAATTCTAGTAAAAGGGTCACCTGGGCAGTCTGAGAAAAGAGTCACAGCCATATGGAGGAGGCTGGGATCTACGAGAAAACGTCTAGTGGTAGGGACTATGGAGTACTTTGTAGAAGGTAATTTCTAAGATTCATTTTAGAATTGTTTGCTTATTAATCTAGGATATAAATGCCCTCCAACACCACCTCCATCCTGTTCCCAAGCCATGATTCAACTAAGCACACAACTTTGATTCTGTGGTCAAGGAGTTAAAAACATGAGAAATGGCATTATAGATCATAAGGGAAAGCACTGGCACTTTTTTTTCAAATTTTTAATGATGTAAATGAAAACATCTAAAAGCTGAGTTTCTGGCAGAACCACTGGTCTTATACCTGTTCTCGAAATTGACCTTCTCCTCATACTGGGCCTTGCGCTTGAAGGCGGAGTCTCTGAAGATGTCCTTGTTGACCACTGTCTTGTGCAAGGGCATGTCCATGGAGTACCATGTGGGCATGAGGTGACTAGTTATAAACCTTCACAAAGGACTTGATCTTGGACCTCTTGGCGATTTGCTTCTTGCCCATGGCGGCTGTCACTTTGTAGGGGTAGTGGTGAATTCTGGCCACCAGGGCATACCTGTAGGGGCAGTCGGAGGTGCAGTGGTCGATGTTCTTCACGATGTTCTTCACTTTTTGTCAGAAGTAGCATCTGGCGAGGACCAGCACTACCTTCTCCAGTTTCATGAACTTGCCCAGGTATCTCAAAAGATACTTAGAAGAAATAGTGCACTGCCTGACATACACAGAATAGGGGAAGGAACCAAACTTTAAACCTCAGAGGATATTATCCTAGCTGATACCCATTTGGGGTTACATAAGAGTCTGTGCATTCAATGCTTAATGTCTCACTTCTCATAATGCCCACAGTCTGACAATCCAGGTTCTTAATCAGTATAGAGGAAAGATCTTCGGAAAAACAGTTTGGAAAGATGGGGGCTGAAGGTGTGGCTCAGTGGTATAGCACTTACCATGCGCAAAGCTGCGGGGCCAATACCCAGCATCAGACACACACACGCACACACACACACACACACACACATGCACACAGTAACACAAAAATGATTTAGGAGCTGTGAATTTCAGTTCAAGTGAATTAGCTGTGCAGTAATACCAGACTACTTTACTGTCTCTGGTCTCACATTTTCAATTTATAAAGTAAGATAATTATAAAGAAACTAGCTTTGAGGTCTATGCTACTTCTAGATAACACTTCCACATATTCTAAAGTTAGTTTTGATAGCTAGATTTTATTTTTATTTCTTATTTTTTGTCTTTTTGAGACAGGGTCTCACTATGCAGTTCAGGCTGGCTTTGCGCTCACTTTGTAGCCCAGGCTGGTCTCAAACTCACAATGATCCTCCTGCCTCAGCCTCCTGAATGCTGGGGTTACAGGTGTGTGCCACTATATCCAGCACTGGGAGCTGGAATTTAAAATGTCCCATGGCATTATTATGAAATTATGCACTAACAAGATGGAAAACATAGACGAAATGGACAAACATAGAAGAAATGAAGGACAAACATAGAACACAGATGGCCTACCAAAACTACACCATAAGGACATAAAAATCCTAAACAGAACAATGAGAATAAGATTTAATCAGTAATAAAGACTCCAAACAAAGAAAAACCCAGAACCAGATGGCTTCACCATTGACTTTTACAAAACTTTTAAAGAACTGATGCCAGCTGGGCATAGTGGCGCGCACCTGTAATCCCAGCACTCGGGAGGCTGAGGCCAGAGGATCGCTGTGAGTTCATGACCAGCCTGGGATACCAAGTGAGCTCAAGGCCAGCCTGAACTGCATAGTGAGATTCTGTCTCAAAAAGACAAATAAATAAATAAACAACTGATGCCAATTCTTCTCACACCATTCCATGCAACTCAAAGAAAGAGAATGCTTTAAACCTGATTCTATGAGGAAAGTATTACCGTGATGAAGATCAGACAAGGATACAAGAATAAAACTATAGACAAATGTCCCCGGTGAACACAGATACAAACATTCTCAGCAATCTACTGGTGAACCAAATTCAACATCACATCAAAATGATCGCTTACCATCCAGCTGTGGTGGTGCATGCCCTTAACCCCTGCACTTGGAAGGTTGAGCCAAGAGGGTTGCTGCAAGTTTGACACCAGCCAAGGCCACACTGGGAGTTCAAGGTCAGTCTGAATTACACACTGGTGAGACACTGTCTCACAAACCAAAAACAAACAAACAAGTAAATCATTTACATGATCAAATTGGTTTCATTTTCAAGGATGGTTCAAAATACATAAATCAATAGATGTAACATATCAGATAAACAGAATGAATGATTAAAAAAATCATATGATGACCTAAATACATACGGGCTACACATACATATGTCCAGGTAAAGCCCCGGATAAATCAGGTATAGAAGAATCATACTTCAACATAATAGAGGCTACATATGACAGACCCACAGCCAACGTGATACAGACACAAAAAAGATGAAAACATTTCCTCTAAAATAAGAGCAGGGTGTCCACTTTCACTCCTTATATTCAATATAGTACTAGAAATTTTAGCCAGAGCAAACAGGCAAGAGAAAGAAAGAAAAAAAAGGCATGCAGATAGAAATATAGGAAGTTAAATTATCCCTGTTCACGGGAGATATCATTTGATACTCATAGTAAAAACAAAGATTCCACCAAAGACTATTAGAACTAATAAATGAATTCAGTAAAGTAGCAGAATAAAAGTCAACATACAAAAGTCAATAGCTTTTTTCAGGCATAGTGGCACGTGCTTATATTCCCAGCAGCCTGGGAGGCTGAGGCAGGAGGATCACAAATTCCAGCTAAGCCTGGGCAACTCAATCAGACCCTGTCTCAAAATATAAAGGGGCAGGAGTTATAGCTAAGTGTGAAGATCCTGGGTTCAATTACCAGTACCACAAAAAGATCAGTAGTTTTTCTTTGAAATTATATTTATTAATGTTCTATTTATACATATTGTATTCTCATGGAACTGGGGAGGGGAAAAGCCCCACTCAAGTGAGGTAACGTCTACAAAATCTAACTAGAAGTCACAGAGTTATGGTTATTCCTTAATTCCTGAGAATTTGAACATCATTAATTTTTCTGTGAGCATACAACAAATGCTCACATTAATTTTTACACTATATGGTATGAAAAATATTAACATTAATATGTCAGCAAGCATTAATATGTCTATACCCATCATCTAAATGTATACATTAACTTGTAGCAGAAAATGCCTCCACCAGTCTGTTAGTTGCCCAGGGAACAGTTCCTGTTACAGGTCCTGTTACTTCTCTTTCTTAGAAACAGATGCTCACTGTGAGACAGAGCTGGTCACTGTGATGTACGTTGTAAGAACCAATCAAAGACAGCCAAGTACTCTGCCTCTGTACTTCCCCTTCAACCATATAAAACCCTCCCTCCTTGAGCCTTTGAGGCCTGACATTTATATAAGGATTGATTCCCTGTCAGTTCCTGTCCAATGTTAAATAAATCTGCACCCAAATCCTGGGTGTTGTTTTCAGTGTTTCTGTTTGCCATAGCAAACTTAGTTATGAATGCACTGAAGCCCCATTTCTTGGCAGTTTAAGACTACCATTAAGAGTGGCCGGTCACTGTGGAACTGTGGTGGATGAGGCCTATGGCAGGGAACCAGCCCAGTTCCTTGTGGAACTCTCCCTTGGATGAAGCCTGCACATGTGCTCCGTCCAGCTCCTTTGGGAAGGAGCTCGGCCCTAGGAAACAGTGCCTGAGCAGCCCATCTCTATGGAAACCTCCCTTGGAGGATGAGGCCTGTGGTGCAGAAGCAGCCCAGTTCTTTGTGGAACTCTCTATTGGAGGGTGAGGCCTCCTGCACAGGAGCAGCCCCAGGCTCTGTAGTCCTCTAGATTGGGAAGTGAGACCTGTTCTCCCCTGACAATCTTTTTTTTTTTTTTTTTTTTGGCAGGACCAGGGATCAAACTCAGGACTTTACACTTGCCAGGCAAACGCTGATTGCACTGAGCTATATCCCCAGCCCCTCCCCTGACCATCTTGATCCCCAAGCAGCTGCCCCTCTCTGGCCATCATCAGATCCATGGCTGAGGCCTGCATGCTTTCTCTCCATGGCCTGGAGTCCCGGGTACTGAAGGCCAGTATCCCCCCACCACCACCACGGTTATGGTCTGAGCTGTGCACCCTAGCAATTTCTGGGGATTCCGGGCCCAGTGGTCCATGGCCTGCTACCATCTTGGGATAAGTTTGATATCCAGGTAAATTAGGGTCCTTAGAGTCCTTCAGTGCCTGGGTAGCCTGTAACTCAGCACTTTTAATCTGACATCCAAAATGACAAGACATAGGAGCAAAATGCAGTCTTAGAACTCAGCTCCACCCAGAACAAGTCCAGGAGACACTGACATAGGAGAACTTGGAAGCCATATATGTGAAATCTCTGAAATGATTGCATCTGAAGTAAAGAAACAACTCCATCAGGCCATAGAAGAGATCAGATCAGACATAATCTCTCAGGCAAAAAATGAAATGACAATAATAATGAGAGAAATGCTCCACATATCTAGAGAAGAAACAGATTAAAAAAATAGAGGAACATAGGGAACAGATGGAAATGTTATAAGAGGAATTTAGGAATGAATTAGAACACAAGAAACAGACTCAAAGAAATTTCCAGGAAATCAAAACTTCCACTGAAATCTTACAAAACTGCTTGAATGAAGCCAAAGATAGAATTTCAGATCTTGAAGACAGCATGGCAGCTAGCAATCATGAAAGGAAGGATCTCCTAAAGTCATCAGGATCCAGGAAAAATCAATCCAACAGCTGCAAGGCAAGGCAAAGAGAAATAATATCTGAGTAATAGGAGTCAATGAAACAGCAGGAGGCAACACAAATGACATAAAAAGAATATTTGCAGAAATAATAGCAGAAAATTTCCCAAGAATGGAAAATGTTTCTGATGTGCAGGTAAATGAGGCGTATAGAATGCCAACTAGGGGCTGGGGATATAGCTCAGTGGAATAAACGCCTGCCTAGCAAGCGCAAGGTCCTGAGTTCGATCCCTGGTACCACCAAAAAAAAAAAAAAATAGAATGCCAACTAGCCATAACCAAAATAAAACCACACCCAGACATATAATAATCAAGATCTCAGATCTCCAGCAAAGGAACAGAATATTAAAAGCTGCTAGAGAAAATAAAAAGGTTACCTATAAAGGAAAGCCCATCAGAATCACAGCAGACTTCTCAACACAAACCATGCAATCAAGAAGAGCTTGGGGTGAGGTATTACAGGTTCTCAGACAAAACAGCTTCCAATCCAGACAGTTGTATCCTGCAAAACTATCCTTCATATTCAGTGGAGAAATAAAACATTTCCATGACAAAGAACAACAAAGGAACTTCATGAGTGCCAAGCCAACCTTACAAAAAGTACTAAAAGATATTCTAGACAGAGAAAAAAGAGACCACCATCTCAAGAACAACTATGGAAAGGAACCCTCAAGCAGAGCATGCAATTAAACAGATGGCAAAAGTAGGAAACCAACATCAAGTAAATAGCATGACAAGGATAAGACAACATATATCAGTTATAACCGTTAATGTAAATGGCTTCAATTCACCAGTCAAAAGAAACAGACCGGCAGAGTGGATTAAGAAACAAAATCCCACACTATGCTGTATATAGGAAAAACACTTTACTCAAAAGGAAATCCATAGATTGAAAGTCAAAGGATAGAAAACAATTCTCCATGCAACAGATTCCCAGAAAAAAGCAGGGATAACTATTATGTTTGCAGACAACATAAACTTCAAACCAAAAAACAATCAAAAGAGATAAAGAAGGTCACTACGTACTAGTTAGGGGAAAACAGCAAGAGGAAGAGATAACAATCCTAAACATATATGTACCAAATATTGGAGCACCAAACTATATGAGTCAAATCTTAACAGACATGAAAAGCCAAATAATAACATTATTGTAATAGGAGACCTAAACACCCCTTTGATGCAAAGAGATAGGTCAACTAGATAAAAAATCAGCAAAGAAATAACTGACCTGAACCAAATCTGCAAACAAATGGATTTAGTAGATGTATACAGAGTGTTCCACCCCACAACATCAGAATACACATTTTTCTCAGCTGCACATGGGTGTTTCTCTAAAATAGACCACATTCTAGCCCATAGAGCATATCTATCTAAACGCAGAAGAATAGAAATTATCCCATGCATATTATCTGACCACAGTGCAATGAAATTGGAAATTAATGACAAAGAGAACTCAAAAAACCACATAAACACTTGGAAATTAGACAACAACCTCCTGAACAACCAGTGAGTCACAGAAGAAATTAAAGAAGGAATTAAAAAATATCCACAAACAAATGAAAATGCAAATACAACCTACCAAAATCTGTGGCATGCAATGAAAGCAGTTCTGAGAGGGGAAATTTATAGAGGTGAACTCATACATAAGGAAAATAGAAAGAGAACAAATAAATAGCCTAATGCTGCACCTCAAACTTTAGAAAAAGAGCAAGTCAAGTCCAAAGTCCAAGGGAGGAAATTATAAAGATCAGGGCAGAAATTAATGCAATTGAGACAAAGAAAACACTACAAAAAAATAAATGAATCAAAGAGTTGGTTCTTTGAAAAAAAAAGAGTTGGTTCTTCGAAAGAATAAATAAAATTGATAAACTCATGGCCAACCTTATCAAAAAAAAGAAAGGAAAAAATTCAAATTCACACAATTAGGAAATAAAAGGATGAAATCACTACAGATCCTACAGAAATTCAAAAGATCATTAATACCTACTTTGAAAATCTTTACTCCCTTAGGATAGAATACTCAGAAGACATGGACAGATTCCTAGATATGTACAAATTACCAAAGTTGAATCAAGAAGACTCAAAAATCCTGAATAACCCACTATCAATTAATGAGATTGAAAATGTGATCAAAACCTTACTGACAGGTGTAAGAACCTGAGGGTGGGAATATAAACTAAGAGACATGAAGGAAATCTGTTCAAAAGCAAAGAACAGATGGGATGAGGGAAAGGAGAAAAGAGAGGCAAAAATGTGTGTATGTATATATGTATATACATATGTGCAGGAGGGCTAACATGGTTCTACTATTGTATTATATCACTTAATGCTAAGGAATAATTGATGACGGGTTATTTGATCAATCTTGTATGTCTGTATGTGTTATCCTGAACACACACTTCGAAGATATCAATATGCAAAGCAGCAACTATTGTTGGGGTTTTTTATTTATTTATTTATTTATTTATTATTTTTTTGTCTGTGGTTTTTTGTTTTTTGTGTTTTTCTGTTGATGAGATGATTAATTGTCTGCCAATTTTGCATGTCTGTATCTGTGCTCATGTATATACACTTCGAAGATATCAATAGGTAAAGCAACAACCATTGTTGAGTCCATGTCACCTTGTCTGTAAATCAGTTTTGATTGTACTATTTTTTATGCTAATTTGTGTCTGTTTGTTAATATGTTTTTGTGCTTTTATTTTTTTTAAATAAAAAAAAAAAAACCTTACTGACAAAGAAAAGCCCAGGCCCTGATGGATTCACAGCAGATTTCCATAAAATATTCAGAGATTTAATGCCAACACTCTTAAAATTCTTCAGTGAAATTGAAAAGGAAGCAATTCTCCCTAACTCATTTCTGGAGGCAAGTATTATACTGATACCAAGACCTGAGAAAGACCCAACCAAGAAAGAGAGCTATAGGTCAATGAACATAGATGCAAAGATACTCAATAAAATATTTCCCTAATGAACGTAGATGCAAAGATACTCAATAAAATACTAGCAAATAGAAGGCAGTGAATCATAAAGAAAATTATACACCATGACTATGTTAGATTCATTCCAGGAATACAGGGATGGTTCAATATATGCAAATCAATCCATGTAATACACCATATCAACAGAGCCAAAGACAAAAACCACATGACCATCTCAATAGATGCAGAAAAAGACTTTGACAAATCCAACACGCACTCATGATAAAAACCCTAGAGAAAATAGGAATAGATGGCCTTTACCTCAACCTCATCAAAGCCATCTATGACAAACCAACAGCCAACATCATACTAAAACAAGACAAGGATGCCCACTGTCACCAGTCCTATTCAACATAGTTCTGGAAGCATTAGCCAGAGCAATTAGACAAGAGAGAGAAACAAAAGGAATAAGGATAGGAAAGGAAGAAGTAAAACTATTACTATTTGCAGATGACATGATACTTTACATGGAAGACCCAAAAACTCCACAAGAAGACTCCTTCAATTAAATGACAAATTTAGCAGTGTAACTGGATACAAAGTCAAAACCCAAAAATCAGTAGCATTCCTATATACAAACAACAAACAGACTGAGAGAGAAATTAAGGAAACCATACCTTCCACAATAGCATCCGAGAAATTGAAATATTTAGGAATCAATCTAACAAAAGAAGCAAAAGATCTACTCAATGAAAACTGCAGTACTCTGAAAAAAGAGATCGATGAGGATTTCAACAAATGGAAAAATACTCCTTGCTCATGGATAGGAAGAGCCAACATTGTGAAAATGGCCATACTACCAAAATTGTTGTACAGGTTCAATGCAATTCCCATTAAACTACCATTAGAATATCTCACAGATATAGAGAAAACATTCCTCAAATTCATCTCGAACCAGAAGAGACACAGAATAGCAAAAGCAATCCTGGGCAACAAAGACAAGTCAGGCAGAATCACTATCCCTGATGTGAACTTATACTACAAAGCTACTGTAATAAAATCAACCTGTTTTTGGCTCAAAAACAGACCTGAGGATCAATGGAACAGACTGGAAGATGCCGCTACAACCACAAACACACTCAGCCACCTAATCTTTGATAAAGGGGCCAAATAAACTCACTGGAAGAACAATAGCCTCTTTAATAAATGGTGCTGGAAAAGTTGGTTTGCCACCTGCCAAAGATTGAAAATAGACCTAAGTCTATCACCATGCACCAAACTCAAGTCAAAATGGATCACAGATTGTGGAGAAGGACATTCTTTAGTTAATCTTTCAATGTATTGCCTTAGGTATAACCTAGCCTAGGTTGTGTCCTGGAGCAAGTCTAACAAAAGCTTTGTAAGCTCTGGCTCAGACACTAAAAGTTTTGCTGTGTTATATAGCAAAGGAATGGTGACATGGTGGGTATCTAGTCAAGTCTCATGCCTATGGTAATTGAGTTGTATTGCTCTTGCTAAAACGATTGATATTCACCCAGTAGCCCAGTTGCCTCTTTTGTTTTATCTCAATAAAAGGTTATGGAAAAGGTGATTTGGGGCTGCAGACAAGAGAATTGTAAGTCCCCTTATCCCAGAACATTGTCTCTCTTGTATTTCTTTTTCTTACTTTTTTATTCATCCGTGGGTACCTCGTTTTTGGGACCTGTTCACCCTGGACAGAAACAGATATTAGAACAACATCTGGTGCGCCAAACAAGGACCTGAAAATGAAAGGATTTAAATGAAAAGAGTCTAGTAAAGTGACTAGTAAAAAGGATTTAAATGAAAAGAGTCTTGAGACTAGAAAAGAGAATTTAATTCAGTGCTCAGCGGACCGGAGAAGAGTCGACGGGTAGGTAAGCCCAGTCTCCAGAATTGTTTCATCAGGGTTATTATAGGAAATTTTCTGTCTTAAATAGGAATCTGAATCAGAACAGGAGATCTTGCAGGGTAAGAGAAGACAAAAAGGGAAAAATAAAAGTAAATTAATTAATTAAAAATGTTAAATTGCTAGTAATTAAAAAGGAAACAGTTTCAAAAACCAGCGTTCATAGATATATACATATTGTTGCGGCAAAAATCAGAAATCAGGTCAAACTCCACAGGGAATCCAAAGACTCATTCAGAACAAATGGAGTTTTAATTAATTTTAATTTAGAATCAATGTGTACGGGTCATTGCCCCCCATTCCCGACCAGAGAATGTGGCACTTAACTGCCTTTGTTCTCACCTTATATACATTTTTGGTTTCCATGGTAATAGATTGGAATGTCTAGGCCTGGCCATAGTTGTTTACCTTGTACCATGTGACCAGGTCAGGCTCTGGCCATAATGATATATATACTTTAACAATTCACGCAAGGAGAAGAATTCCAGGACAAAGTCAGAACTGCAAAGTTAACCCTTTACAACTCCTCCAGGATGTTTCTCAAGATACATTTTGAGGCTTGTCTATCTTAAAATGTTGTGCTAAAAGTCACCGCCCATTACAATATATAAAAATGTTTGCTGTTTTCATGTTTCCTGTATTTACTCTTCTCCTTTGGATTGTGGATAGATGGAGTTTTAAAACTACAAAGATTTCAGCTGGGAACTGTACTTTAAAGCTAAGTCCCCAGCCCAAGCAGGACAAGGGCAGTGGCATGGCCAGGGCTAGAGGCACAAAGTGGGCTGAGGGAGTGCTCCGGGCGCTGGTTCTAGACAGACCCAGCTGGGACTTCCCAGCCCTCTGTGTGTCTGCGTGGCCTGTCCAGCAATAGCCACTGGTGCACACTGCCAGCTACCAACATGTGCGCCAGGAACCCAATGGACAGGACATGACTGTGGTGCGCCCTGGCTCTCCCCACCGCCAGCGTCACAGGCCTGGGCAAGGCTGTGCCCGAGTTTGGCACAGGAAATTTATACGGCTCAAATCAGTGCCTATGCTCAGAATTCGAAGAAGAAAAAACCTGGACATCCAGGGGCCAGAGTGAGAGCCCATTCTGGGTATTAAAACTATTGACTATTGCCTCAGGTACAGTGAGACTCCTGCTAGTCCGCAGCGGTCTTATTTTAAAAGGTCTTTAGGTTTTGCCTAGTATTACCGATGCTGATTATACAGGCAAAATCAAGGTTATGGTTCAATCTACTCAAAACACTGTGGTGCCTATTAGGTTCAGAGATAAAGTTGATTACTTAAAGAAAAAACATTTTTAAGGGCTCTCCTAGACACAAGCATAGATGGCCTGCAGATGTGGCAGCTGCAAGTTCATAGGGTGTGATTGGTATATCCTGATAGAGTGGAGATGGTAAATTACTAACCTGGAGAGATACAAAAACGCCATTCTCTTTGGAATAGTTTCACAAGGAATAAAGCCTCACAGAGTATAGAATGAAATTTTAAAAATATATATAAAGCTTTTACATTTTCTCCTTAAGGTGATAAATTTAATAGGTTGTTTCCATCCCCAAGATAAAAGTTTGCCTTTAGTTTAAAACAAATCATATTTTCCAGGATTTACTATAAGGGAGAGATTTTTAAAAGATTATTTAAAAAGAAAAAACCTGTAAATTTCATAAATAAAATTTTGTCCCTTGTCTCAAAAAATATATATATATATTTCAATAATCGATTTGGTCTTTTCGAGTTATAGTAAAATTTTTTCTTCATTTTAGATTCATACAGCTAATAAAATTGTCTTAATTACAAATTTCTTCTTAACATCATATACAGAATGTGCTATTGATTTAAAAGTCTGATGCTCTTGTGATTCCTATGATATTAATTGCTTGTTTTATAGTTAAAAATTAAATAGGTATAAAAAAGCTTTGGTATTTTACAAATAGATATGAAAGTTTAAAATACAATCTAAAAGCTATACAGTATAAACAGTCATTTAATTTTTTTTTTTTCCTTTTTTCCGGGACCGGGGATCGAACTCAGGGCCTTAGTGCTTAGCGGGCAAGCACTTACACCACTGAGCTATACCTCCAACCCCAACAGTCATTTAATTTTGACTTTCAATTTAAATAATGACAAGCCTAATGTTGGCCTCCAAAAAATACAAGTTATGATAACCTCTTCATATTTGAGTCACCTGTTCCAACAGACAATTTAGCCAAACTGTTTAGATCAATCTTAAATGATTTTCAGACTATTTGATAATACTAATTGGCTCCATACAGATTTTGGACTAACTTCTTTGGTGTTATTAATTATCATTATGCTTCAGATAAGTTATTTAAAATTACTTCTGCTTTCACAGATGGGTCTTCTTAGGTTAAGGGAGATTATATTATGGCTTCCTCTTCCAAAATATTGGATACAGTTTTCTCACTTTATGATCGAAAATCAAATTACAAAAACATTGAGGGAAATAAATCCCTTTCACTTCACTTATTAATATATGCTAATTAAATTTTTTAAATTTTACAAAAGATGGAAAAATAACAGTAGAAAGACATTTCCATCAGATAAAAAAAAAGATTAAAAAGTATCCTTTGAAAAATTCTCTGTACTATCCAAGGTGATTCCCTCTCCAGGGGGCCAACTAGTGCCCCTTTCAGGAAAGTAGCAACTTGGAAGAGAATCTGGCATGTCTAAGGTCTCTGGGACAGGGGATTCTTGTTTCCTTTACCTTCCTTTGGTTGCCTACAGGGGTAAAAAAAAAAATAGAAAAATTCTCCATACTGGACAATGGAAGGGATTCCCTAGTCCTGCTCAGATTCCTATATTATATATGGTTAATAATTAATTTATATAGAAACAGCTACTTTGTAAAGATAATGAGATAATGAACTTGGTCAATTGTTCTGCGAACTACAAACTCATATTTATAATAGAGATTTTCCTATCTTCATAACTCATAATTGTTCTTATTCATACCTTCCTGGTGACATGGTTAATTATAATAATGGAGTTGATCAACTTGTTGCTAGCTCTTCACCAGATTATTTAGCCACTGAATTTCATACTTGTGTATACACACCAAAGGTTTATGTCAAAAATGTCCTCAACTTTCCATTCAATGGTCTCATAAAATCATTTTATCTTGTCCTATTTGTGGTCTACTTAATAATCCTATTTTTCAGCCTGGAACAAATCCTAGAGGCTTACAAAGTAATGAGTTGTAGCAAAATGGATGTAACATATATTCCTGCTTTTGGGAAACTTGTATTTGTACATGTGACTAATACATATTCCGGCTTTATGTGGGCCTATGAACAATCAGGAAAAAATTTATACATACTAAAAGTCATTTGTTAGAGTGTTTTGCTATTATAGGTAAACCTAAAACAATTAAAACTGACAGTGGACCTGCCATTCTTTCCAACAATTCTGTGCCTTGTGGGATATTAATCATTATACCGACACTGCCTACAATCTTCAAAGACAAGGTATGATTAAAAAGGACACAGGCTACTCTTAAATTTATGTTAGCTAAACAAAAAGGGGGAAATAGGAATAGAAGTTCACCACACTAATTACTATATAAAGCCCTACTGACTTTAAATTTTTGGGATATTAATAAAGACTTACACACTACAGCAGCAGAAAAGTTTTGGGCCAATTTCATTAAGGGGCTACCAAAACTGATAGGACAACTTCATCTTTTGGAAAAATATTCTCACTGGAATATGGGAAAGAGGTATTGTCCAAACTTGGGGTGGAGGATTTGCTTATGTCATTACAGACTCAGGAGAAAAAAATATGGTTACCTGATAGAAGAATTAAACCTCAACATGAGCCACAAAAGAGTCAGATTCGATGTGAATCCTCCAGTGGGGGAGATGAGAGTGATGTCACTACAATACCATCCCCAGACACCGACCAGAAACACTCAGAAAGTACAACCCCCAACCTGGGGACAACTTAAGAAATTAACGCATGATGCTGAGGAGCTACTGGACTCCACTGACTAGAGTCTACAGCTGGTAATATATTTCTAGCCATGATGGCTGTAATATACTTAATATGGAAACAGTACTCAACTCTCTATTTCAATTAATTCTATTCATTACACACAAGCATGTGTTCATCCTCCTTATAATATCATGACCAGTGAAGCAAACTGGTATGCTTCTGAACTCTTGCTCAGACTTACTGATTGTAGTTTTTATACCTGTTTAAGTTAATTCTATACCATTTAATTATTCTAAAAATAGTGTATATATACATATATTCTTAAGCATAGAACAGGAATCTGGATACCCATCAATTTAGAAAGACTATGGCACCAAACTCTAGCTATATACTTGTTACAGAATTTTATAGATAAGTTTATAATATATAGCAAGAGATTTGTATGAATTCTGTTTACAAATGTATCCTTCCAAAAATTTTCTAAGAGATCTCTGCCAATTGACAACAAAATATGACTAGGCTATTTAAATTATACATTTCTAAAATTATAAGAGTTACTATAATTCAATTTGGTCAAAAATATATTTGAGTGCACTCTGATTTTTTTTTTTTTTTGCACTCTGATTTTTTAAAGATGTTTGTTCTGTGTACTTGTTTGTGTGTTTGTCTGTCATTCAGTGAACAGCTGTTTCTCTTTATTTTGAGCTCAGCAATTTTTCTTTTATTAATTTTTCTTATACAATAGGGTTATAGATTTTAAAGCATGCTTTCACCTGAGTTATCAGCTGGTTTAAATGATACCGAAATTAAGATATTTAACTACAGTCCTTAGGATGAGGAAATACTATTGGGTCAGACTCCAGTTGGTGAATAGAGGAATGGCCAACCTATGTTCATCAATAAGGAGCCCCCAGTGATCTTCATAGTCTCTTGGGAGACACTACAATAATTGGGTCGGTCATTTAGTCAGAATAAAGCTTTTCAAATAAAAATTTATAGTAAGGTTTTCTGATTAAAAGATGTTATTTGGTACTAAACTAAATTGAGAAAATAATGACAGTTTGTTGTTGCTAATTTCATGATGTATAAAATCTAATCATGCCTTCCAAATGTACAGTATTCTAAAATGTAAAACTGGAATTGTTAGACATCTGTCTTTCTCTTATGCTTCAGATATTTATAAGAGGTTCATGTCAGACCAACATAAAGTTATTAATTGGTACTTTTAATTTAATCAGTTCTTTTGACAAGAACTGATGTGATGTATATGCTATGTATATGCAATACGTTTAGAAATACTTAGATATTAAACAGCCCAGACAATGTTATAAATTTCTTCTATGTCAACAAATTAGATAAATGCTTCTTATTTATTATGTAGGGTTGATTGACTAAAAGGACTAATCTACCCCAATATTTATATGTGATTTAAATATGTTTAAAAATGTGTTCAAATGTTAAATGTTACACATTTAAACATATTTCATAAATGTCATCTTACCTGTTATGTTATAGTACTATGTATGGCCCTTTGGTTTCAAATCTTCTTTGTAAAATTATATATCTGTTGTCTACTAACATTCTATAGGGACAGGGATTCAACTACTAAAATATTCATGATTGTCATGTAACAATGTTATGTATGGTTTTAATTTCTAAATTTCTGTGTAAAAATGTGTGACTATTGTCTGTTATCATTCTAGGAGGATTTAAATATTAGTATATCCATGGTTGTTAAAAAATAATAGCTTCATTTGTACGTTCTAAAGTGTTTGCTGTTCAGATCTGATTGTAATTTTAAGCTTACTGCCTCCCTTCCAATGTTATGTCATTAGTCTTCTCTGCTGGATGTTTAACTACTGAGACTTGGAGACCAGAAATTAGATAATTTGGGCTAGAGAACAGCCAATATTTTGGTTATGCCATCTGAGGTCGGTATGGACTCAGGAT
>PVLD010030276.1:0-17039 GCA_004027595.1 Dinomys branickii
AAAAAAAAAAAAAAAAAAAAAACCACAAAAAAAAAAAAAAAAAAAGAATCCTGCCTCCGCGGGGCTGATGCTGGGTGACAGCTACCCCAGCAATCGCGCTGTGCTGCAAGTCGGTGCGGCCCTCCGGAAAGGGAAAATCAAGATGTTATGCATGTGTAATTTAAAAGAAGGCCGGCTTTTCACCAGAGGTGGTCTCTCTCCTCTCTCTCCCTCTCTCCCTCTCTCCTTCTCTCTCTCTCTCTTCTTTCTCTCCCTCTCTCTCTTCCTCCCTTCCTCCCTCCCTCCCTCTCTGCCTCCCTCTCTCTCTCTCTCACACACACACACATACCTCTGAGACTCCAGACCATTTTTAAAACTTGTGTAATTAGCTTCAGGAAATAACATATTCAAATGACCTAATTTTTACATTGGGAATAGGAGACATAGTACATTTTCAAAACATCCACCAACACGTCAACATGAAGATGTAGCAGTCAAAGAAAGAGAGGAACAGAGCGTGTCAGCCAGGGGCAGCGAACCTCCCTCACGCCCTGGGTGCCCCTCCAAAGGCTGGCATCTGCTGAATGCCCCTGTCAACACCTAGAGCGACCTGCATTTCTCAGCATATGAGCGTTTTGTGGTCATGGAGGCAGAGCAGGGCCGAAGTGATAGTTGGTGAGGAAACATTCCAGCTTCCCTGACCCTCAGCAGACAGTTACGAGATGTGTTTGACAGAGTCTCTTGAAAGGTCCCCAGTAGGACTATGCTCCAATTGCCCGTGGCAAGAGCCCACTCATTAACCCACTCTCTGTAGGCTTCCCTTCTCTTGGGACCATCCCTTGGGATTTGACCAACCCAAATCCTTCTCTTAGGTGTGCTTTGGGGGAACAAAAACTGAAACATAGTGAGAAAAATAAGAAAATAATAAAGGAATAAGAGAATGAAAAGAAGAGAACAATATAACCACTGGGCAGATCAACCTGGAAGAAGAGATCGGGACTCAGTGGGAAATAAAGAAGATTGGATACATATGTCAGCTTCCTTGAGAGAGAGCCTGTTTACTCTCCCCATGCCAGTCTGGCCAGCCACCAACCTCAGAAATCCATGTGTCCCCACCCTCAAATTCTGGCACATCACAGGCAGTGCCCCAAACTTACCTTTTATTACAGTCTACCAGTCAGCACAGAGGATGGTGTCTGCCTGGTCCCACCATCCTCATCTAACCTGACTCACCACCACCGGCCCCACTGTACTCCAAAACAAAACCTCCAGTGAAGAAAATCTCCATTTGGGTTAAACAACCAGCTCTGTGAGGTTAGACATTCCAAGAGTATAGGAATAACAGGAAACTACACTCTTGATAGAGTTTCTGGTTGGGACAAATCTCTTCTCAAAAACATGTTATTCCTTCATAACAGGGAAGTACAATTTTTAGAAAACTCGCTGATAGCCTTTTGAGATGAAACCAAAGGCCACATACAGCCAGGGGAAAGGATTCCCACAAGTGCCCTAAAACCCCAAACCATATATTCTACTCTTGACCTCACAAAGCTTTCTATAAACCCTGCATTCTCCATGGGGCAATATCATCCCCAAAGAAACCAAAATTGTTTGGGGGGGGGCAAAGTAATCTTAGATATTACAGTGGCTTGTGACCCTCTGAAGCTCAACCTCCCCAGCAAAATCTTATTCCATGTAATCTCATGGAGAGGCAGGATTTATAAAATAAATGAAAGACTCCTTAGACGGGGGTGAACATGGGAAGGGGGTAATATTGAAAAGTGCTGACATAATGGTGAAAAGCCCATTGTGGATTAATTTTCAACTCTTCTTAGGAAAAGTATCTACTGCAGTCAAGAAATTTACTTGTATCTCTCATCTAATATCCCATAGAAAACAAACCTGACAAAACACAGAGAGCTAGTGCTTTAAACAGCACAAGTGTTCTTCACAGGCAACCATACCCTGTAACTTTCCTAGCTCTTTCAAAAGTTCCAGCAGTTATCTTAATCTGCTTCTCCGTGGCAAAGCCACAGGAATAAAGAAAGATCATCACAAAGGATGCACAAGTCAATTCTAAGACCTACTGAGCAGAAGGCTCATCTTGGGTCACACAGAAGACAAAATTAGGACTCCTCCTCCTTTTCTCCATCACATCAAATGCCTCTCCCAGCACTCCCTGTAACAACACTGTGCTGCACTTGCTTTAAGGCAGCAGGTTCAAATGGAACCCATCTTGGTCCTTTCCAAATTATTCTGCTTCCCAAACTCTCAGTGCAGTGCCACATGGCCACCCCTGGGGTCCGAGGCCACTGTCCTAGCAGATGTGTGATCCAGCCAGTCGATGTAACAGAGCAGCTAGGGTGCCAGGTGTTGAAACCTGGTACAGTCCGCTTCAAAGCCCAGCATTGCCACTTACTGACTATGACATCAGGCAGCTCTTTAACCTTCCTGACTTCCCATAGGCCCCTGCAAAATGAAAATAGTCCCTAGCTACTGATGCGGCTTAAACGTGGTGAATGTAAAATGCTGAGCACAGCACCAGGAGACAGCGAGTGCTCAGCAGATGGGACTTGCTTTTACTCCTTATGTCACTGACACTGGGAATGTTTCCTCGATGGACTTTTGAAACGTTTGCACAGTATCACTGAAAAGTGTGACGGAGCAGACAGACTGACAAAGTCTAATCTCAGTTCCATAACTCACCAAGGCAGACTCCGCAGAATTCATTTCCCTCACCTGTGAAACGTGGGGGACATAACAACATCCACACTGCAGGGCGGCTGTGAGTGTTAAGTACACAATGCACACAGCAGACGCCCAATAAAGAGTGGGGCGGCTACCGTGGACTTAATTACATCCTATCTCAAATCATCCTCAATTGCTTCTCAACGTAGAATACTGTCTCCAAGTACCTGGCCGTTCAGGGGTACAAAATATCAAAGGGGTGCCTAGATGCTAAAGGCTTCTTACGGAGAAGAAAATGAATCACTGAGAAAGCAACGTAGGTGTCACCCAGCACTCTGAGGTCTCAGAGAGTTTCCAGATGAGCGGGAAAAAGCAAGGGCTCACAAGGCCGTGCAAAGGGGCTTCGGACTCGGGCTGCAGCGGAAACATGTTGAAAATGCAAATCCTCAGGCCCCCTGCTCACGCCTTCTGCTCAATTACCTGGGAGTGGGGGTGCTGATATGTATTCTTACAAACTCTCCAGATGGATCTGAAGCACATTAGATTGGTTCCATTGCTCTGTATAGATGGGACCTGATGCTCCCTGCCTCTCCTATGCCCATTCTCCTGGGGCACTTTGCAGAGGATCCATAGCTAAACTGACTCCGTGTAGATCAGAAGTTCATTCTCTGCTCTCCCCTTCCTTAGCGACTCTTGTCACAACAAAGTCCTAATGCTTGCGGTCACTAAAGAATAAAAAGGGCAAAGTGAAAATAAATATTAAGTAAGACAGCGTATGATCAGTGCTTGTAGCAGGATTCACCTCACAGCTGGTCCCCTTCACTTTTGACTTGCTGGAAGATGCTTCATTCTTGGGTGTTCAATGAAGCATAGCCTCAAACTCATTTACTCTTTGGCACACCGGGTGCTGGTTTCCAAGGTCAATGGGTGGTGGAGGCTCTTCATTCACAAGAAGGACTCAATGGGCCCCGGGAGGAGGAAGTGGGTCTCTAGACAAGATGGGCCTAGACAAGCCAATGCTGCTGCAGAAAAAAGACGTCCACTAAACAACCATTAAACTGACCAAACCACCTGCCTTCTTTGGTCCTACTCAGTAAAATCCAGCTTTACACCCAGGTCCCCAAAGCCCTTCCCGCCCATGCTTCTGACTCCAAATGTTTGGTACAGCTTCAGAACAAAAGTAAAGGATTAGTGCTGCTCCACTCAGATTTCTTCCAATCTAGAAAGTGACATATGGCAGGGAAAGTAAAAATTTAATTAAAATCAGGTAATAAATATATTTAAAAATTTTTAACCTTTCTATTTCTGTTCCCACTTAAAGGTGGGGTGTGATGACTGCTTTAAGGAATTTTCAAGAAACATGAACATGGCAAACAAAGGGCTCCATGCTTCCAAGCAGAATCGAATGAAAAGGAAAAAGAGTCTCAGATTGATATGCAGCTGGGGGTGCAGAGGAGACAGCAAGTCTGCAGAGGGTGGACACTTCATCCTCCCACCTATTCATCACCTTTAGAAAAGTTTGCTGAAAGAAAAAGACAGCAAAGAAGAGAAGGAAAACATGCATTTACCAATTCACCTGCCTAATCTCCCCTGAAAACTAAAATGACAATACCACTGGAAGAATCTCACATCCTCTGGTTAAAAGAATAAAGTAAAATACAAGATACCATTTTCCACTAGGCTGAAGAAAAGTTGAAATAGATGGCATAACAGAAAATAGAAACCGGCAGCCACTTAGCACCAGGTTTATCTTCCTGGTTTATGTCTCAATAGGCAGATGGAGTCAATATTAACAGGCACTTTGTTCTCAGTCTAAAGGATCAATGTCACAATTACACCGTGCCAGCAGAAATTAAAACACGATCACACATCTAAACACAGGGCTGTCTAAACACAGGATGTGAAAAAAAATCTGAAATTCCTAAAATAGTTGTACATGAGCGCGTGTATGTGTGTGCATGTTCAGTTTGGTGGGTGTGTGTAAGGGTGTGCATATGTGTATGGAGTTGAGAAAGACATGGAACTTCAATCTGATATTCATCTAATGTGTTTTTGCATAGATCATAACTGAGTTCATGGTGGACAATTCCTCCATATGGGGAAATTTTAGGAATAATTGCAGAGAAAGAAAAATGAAGACATGGAAGATAAAGTGTGACACATTCTGCTGTCCAAAGCCAGTCACAACCATGTCTCCTACCCAGCACGTTCTGCAGTGTCGTCTTGACACTTCACCATGAATAAGTTAATCACTTTCTCCATCTGCTGGAGTGCGCACAGCCCTCTGACCATGGTGACCAGTAGAACACAGCAGAAAGAATGCTGTTCTGGCTTCAGCCAGGGCTCTTAACTAGCCTGGCCTCTTCTTGAAATCTAATGTGGGGGATGTATTCTCTCAGAACTCAGCTACTGTACTGTGAGATGTTCAAGACACAGAAAGAAACTATTTGAGGTCAATATGGTGAGCAGACCCAGCTGAGTACCAAGCTGACATCCAATATCAGCTACCAACCAGTACAGGAACCACCTTGGCCTTCTAGTTCCCCAGGCCTTCAGATGACGACAGTCCCAACACATCCTACCCACAACCTCATAACAGACCTCAAGAAACTGCCCAGCTGCGTCCAGCTGACCCACTGTACCCTGAGTCCAGGCTGTCCTTGTATCTTCAAGAACAAAGCCTCTGAATGTCCCAGTGTTGCAGAGAGAGAGGCAGAGGATGTGCCTGAAGCCAGCAATATGAAAAATAAAGTAAAACTCTTACCAGACACACCATTTTGAGGTTGTTAAAAATCACTGCTCTAAGCCATGCACTGATACAATCAAAACAGAATTTTTAAGGTCTGAAATCTAAAAAGCCTTTTAAAAGATGCAAATAACCTTATCCTCTCCAAGTCCCTGTTTTAAAGTAATAAGAAATGCATTAGACAAATGCATAGCCTCCAGCACTAATCTAGAATAAACTCACTTAAATTTCAAGACAACACCTCACTGCCTGAGTCTTTGAGTGGCCTTACCTGAGAGGCCCAACCCTCACTGAGCTTTCCTACTTTCTTTCCTCTCTCCCTTGCTCTCTCCTGCTCAACAGATCTACGGACAGGAAGCAAGTGACATTCCACAAGAACTACAGTCATGTGAGCAACATCAATTAAGTACAGGGAGAGACAATAAACACAGCACACTGTGCCCGGATGAACCTCCCACACATCAAAATGGATTTGGAGCCCAGTCGTCTGGCTGGTGCCTCAGGTGGGGAGACTCTCCTGTGGTACCCAAAACTGACCAGATACGGGGGTCTCAAGTACATCTAAGGCTCAAGAACCACAGCACCGGGATTGGACCACCCCAGCCTCATCTCTGCGCTGATCTCTTGGCTGTGGGACGGGACTTCCCTCCCTGCCTTTTGTCCCTCAGGGCCTGTTACCACAGTCTGTATACTTTGTGCTCCTTTTTCCACCCCTCTACCGCCCTGTAGAGATGACGGGGGGGGGGGGGGGGGGGGGGGGGGGGGGGGGGAGTATGAGGAAGGAGTGTTGAAAAACAGAATTCCAGGGAATGGGCTCCAAGTGTGCAAAGATCCCAGGACTGAAGGGAAACTGGTCACGCTCTAGGAATTGCAGGATGAGCGGAGCTGGAAAGTATAGAAGGAGGACAGACCATATGGGATGAGTCAGTAATGAAAGCAAGGATCAGCATAGAAGAGCAAAACGTTTGGCTCTTATCCCAGCAACGATGGGACAGAGGCAAAGTAGGAAAGTGATGAAACCTGGTTGATGATTTTTTAAAAAATCACGCAGAGTTAAAAGATCACACAGCGCTAGAGAAGGGACAGAGGGTAAGGTCTAGAGTACCGATAATATTCCATTTTTTCCCTGTGAGCTGACTTCAGTTTGTGAAAGTAGAAGCTACACATTTAAAATGTATGTTCTCTTCTGTATATATGAGTTATTTCAAGAAAACCTTCACTAAAGATCACACCAGTTTTGCCCAGGAAATCAAGCTTGGTAGTTAAGTAACTACAGAAGACACCCAGAGACGAGAGGAGAGGATTCAGCCGAGGCTGGGGGCAGTGACAGGCAGACAAGTTGAGGCAGCCAGGTGCATTTGCACAAAGCACTGAGTCCCTTCTGACTCCACCTCTGTGCCCGCCTCAGGGACTCAAACTCTAACTCATCCACCAGGAAACGCCACTCAGATCAGATCCCACGTGGGTAGGGTGGGTGGGAAACTCAGATAACCCCAAGGCATATAAATGTCCAACAGCAATGAATCCATCAAAATTTGTGTAGAGCACCTATTATGTCTCAATATTTGAGAATGGCATCACAGAATGGATGGTGTGAGCAGGCCAGAGTAGGGAACAGACAAGCAGCTCCAGAAGCAGGGAGGCACCAGACACCAGCAAGGAACCAAGACCCACTTCTAGACTGGGGCAGGGTCCCCACACAGCCACAGGGACAACAGTCTACGTTCATACTAGTCTCTGAGATTGGCTCCACAGCAAAAGTTGTATGTTCACTTCCTTCTATTATTTGTCAGAGAGCTGGGTTCTAGATTCTGTTTTAAAGAACAGAACTGGTTAAAGATAAAATAACAATAATCTAGTGAAAAGTTAGACCTTAAAAGTAAAGAGCCAGAGAGCCTAACTCCTTATTCGCAAAGAGAAGAAAATGATAGATCTCAGAAGAAACTTGTAGAATAGTGTGATGGCTTGTGCCTAGATGTCCCTGGAAAATATCATGCAGTCATTTGCGGGGATTTTTTAGAGGGGGCTGAATCTAAAGCATGTGACTGATTCGTGGTACAATGCTAGGATTAAGAGTGCTAGGATTAAGGGTAGGTGATTACTGAATAGTCCACTAATAGGTTTGGCCCCACCCTAATCCCAGTTGCCTGGATACAACACAAGGGTCAAAAAGAGTCTTGTCTTGTTCCCCTTGCTTTGCTACTTTCTCCTCACCATATACTGTTTCTTCTCTGTGATACCTGTCTGCCCTGCTCTCCCGCCTTGGAGCCAGTTTATTGGCTGTGAACCAATAACTGTGAAGCAAACTGTGAACTAAATAAACCTTTCCTCCCTTAACTTGTGGTGTTGGGTATTTTGTCTCAGCAATGAGAAAAGTAACTAAGACAAATGGATTTCTCTGAGAATTAATTACCTTTTGAGAAGTAGGTCATGCTAATTATTCCTGGAATGGGCAAATAGCTCCTGAAATGAGCTACTAGTTATCAGACTTTCATTCTTAGAAGAGTCAACCACAGATTCTGTTTTAAAAATAAAAATTCATTTGCATGTCATGGTTCACTGCCAAGGGGATGTCACATCTCTTTAGTAGTAGGAATGTTTAATATGTAAAGAGCCAGAGAAAAGACACTGTCTTCTGATCTCTCTCCCACTCCTCGTGAGAAGTCTCCAGGCTGCTGGAACAGAACATGTCACCTATGTATACAAGGATACCACAGACATATCCAAATTGCACCCACTGATTTAGCAGAAACTATGTCAACGGTCATACCACCCTGAACGCACCCAAATCTCATCTCATCTCAGAAGCTAAGCAGGGTCGACCTGCTACTAGTTAGTACTTGGATAGGAGATTTAGCAGAAACTAAAGTCACAATTCAAAGGGGGTGTTATCAGTGGAACAGTGCATCTTAACAGCTTATAACAGATGACATCTACAAGTTCCTTCAGATGTAACAAGGAACGATTTTATTTGATTGGGTAGATGGTAAATGACAGAAATACGTAAAACCCCTACCTCAATGGGCACATACTCACCCTAAAAGACAAATTAATGGATCTATCCAACTCCAAAGGATGCCAAGAACCACTGGTGGGAGATTGTGCTATAGAAGCCAGGCCTTTGCGATCCCCAAGTCGTTCATTCCACTCCTTCCGTGTTGCCCCATATTATGTAATATAAAGACCATCTAAAGGTCAGGAAATTCCATAAGGAAGTAATGAAATTTCAGACTACGTGGGGGAAAAAGGAGGTGAAAAAATAATAAAGTCTGAGCCCCTGTGGGAAGAACGAAGGCGAAAAGAAAGGAAGGAAATCCAGAAAATGGAGGGCTGCCTTTAAGACCCCAGGACATTTGGAACGTAAAAGGGTGAAAATAAAGTCAATACAGAATACAAGGAAGTTCCACTACTTTGGATGAACTTGCCCAGCTTCAGAAAGTGTACTTTAGCAGTGAACTGAAACTCCAAAGCTGCCCAGGGAAATCTAAGCACAACTTCCGTTAACCCCATATGGCCCAAAGAGGAGTTTAAAATACGGAGAGTTGCTGCAATCTCCGGCCCTGCAAGTTGGGGATTTCAAGCACCTCATTCATGATATAAATGTGTCTCCTGCTTTAATTAAACTCCTTCCCTCATCAAAGGAAGGAGAAATAATCCCAATCTAACATCTTATCCATGATGAACTTTGCTGTCTCTCTTCTGTTTCCAAATGAATTTGGCTTATTAAAAAAGTAATGAGCTATTAATTAACTCTACACTCATACAAAGCTGTTTAATTCTCAATCTAATTAGCAGCAATCTGTTGAAGGATTCTAACGATTATTTTAAATTTGCTAACAGAAACATCTTTTCACTTTTCATAAGTTATTTATAGAAGAGCTCACATTGGATCCTGCTTGGTTTTTAATTTGATAATATTTTTACGAGATACTCCACTCATCTACCATCTCTGGATGACAAGGTTTAGAACTCTCATGATCAGAAAACCCAGAAATAAGATGCTGGGTCAGCTACATGACTGGGCCAGTGTCCCTTCTGTCTTTGAAAGATCCCACAAAGGTTGAGGTGTGGGAGGAGGAGAAGCCCTGTTCTATTGTCATTCCCAAACCAGGTAAGATTCAAGCATGAAGCAAGGGTGGATTTAAAGCTCCAGTGGAAAGCCCAAAGGCCTGGAGTTACGACTGGAGTTGGCTTTGACAGGGAGGGAAGCATGTTACAATACCAGTAGGAGTGTCTTTTTCATAACTGATACAAGGAGCATCTCTGAAACTTTTTCAAGAAACAACACGTGTTAAATTACATTTCATTTATGTGTAGAACTGTTACTAAAACCAGTACAGTAAAATGCAAAAAGGTCCCATCGTATTTTACATGCACTGTTTGATATGCATTTTGTAGACATCAGAAGCTTATATATACAAATTAATGTCAAAGGCTATATATTTCAAAATGTGGATTCAATAAATACACGCATATATACACAGACTTCACAGAAAATGAAACGTATGTGAGCAGAGGCATTGTTATTCTGCCCCATGTAATGTAAGGGATTAGATTATTGTAAGTGGGCTACGCTCTCTCCTCCTGTAAGAGCAAATGTAAGATAAACCTCTGTTGTAGTTAGTGTCACTGCTTCCCCTTCATATCTAAGGTGAAATACGAAGCCATTTCCTAGACAAGTCTTCATCTCTCCCCCATGATACACTGAAGAGGCAATGTGTATAATGGTCTATAACAGTGAAGACAAACTTCCTGGGTTTCAATCCTGCCTCTGTACTTACTAGCTGTGTGTCTTTGGAAAGTAAATTTTCTCTGTTTCCTCATCTAAAAAATGAGAATGGCAACAGCACCTGGTTCACAAGACTATTATGAGGATTAAATGAATTACCATCTCTCTAAATCCCTCAGAATAACACAGCACAGAATACATGCTCTCTAATTTCTAAATAAAATTAATACTAGCTGAGCACTTTCCCCTATAAGATACATAGAGCTGGAAACACTACACAGCCACTATGACACTAATAGCAAAATTCTTTTGAAAGCTAAAAGCTCAGATCACAGAGACTATTTGGTCACAGTGTGGAACTTTTTTTCTGTAGGCTTTTTCTTCTGTTTCTTTTTGAGAGAAACGCAGGTACAGCATTAAATTAAACAGCATACATTTGGAGCCCTCGCTAGTGTTATTATTTATTAAATGTCATTAGTCATTAAAATGCTAATAATTCACTATGATTTTTAAAAATTAAACACAGGACCTTGACAGAATTAAATCTAAATAAGTCAGCTGAATAATAGTGAGCCAGAGGCCTGGGGGAGTGTATTCCTGAAACTAGTTATTTATTTATTTTACGAGAAAGAGTTGTAGTTATAAATAGTGTTAATAATAGTGGTGATAATAGCTAGCATTTATTAAGATTATCCACATGCCAGACATCTGCTCAGTGGATAGTATTTCATTGTACATATAGCCGGGAGAAAAAATATTCATACTGGAAGTCCTCTCCTCTCTAGTTCATTCTTCCCTTACAACACCTTCACTGGTTCCTCATCCCCAGTATCCAGTGCCCTGAATAGGACATACCTTTCTCCATCTTGGGAGGAGATGCCGAAGTCCAACATTCCTGCCCTTCAAGGCTAAGCAGGAGCTGAAACTGCCCAGGAGACAGAGGTCACCAAGCAGATGGACAAAGCCTGTTCAGACCCTCATGTGGGGCCAAGATCCCTCCATGGGCCTGTGAGTCCATCCAGTTCATCAAGGTCAGAGAACACACGGGCATGAAAATCCAAGGCCCCATCATGTTATGTGATCTTGAAGTTTTTCAGTTTGTCTATGTTTCCCAATCAAAATTCTTGGTCTTCCATTGCCTCATCAATGACGCCAAACAGTATGGTTCTCACCCATGAATGGTTTTGTCCCTCAGAGGACTCTCGCCACATTTTTAGGTGTGGCAATTGGAAAAGGGACTGCATTCCTAGAAATTATTGTGTAGAGGCCAGAAATGCTGTTAAATATCCTGCAATGAACAGGACAACCCCTACAACAAAAGACTGCCCAGCCCAAAATGTTAATTCAATTGCCAGTTTAAGCCAAGGAAGAGAAGGCCCGTGCTGGAATGACTTTCAAACAGGACAGCCTTTGGACCTAGGCAGGCCCAGCCATGGTTCCATCGCAAAAAGTTGCAAAACCTATGGTGAGTAACAATCACTGAGACTTGCTTTTCTCATGTAAAAACAGCAGTCTGAGGAAATTGTCTGAAAATCACCCAGGACAGTGCCAAAAACTCAGTAAACAGCAGCTATGACCATCACAGGCTTGCCCTGAAAGAAGCCATACAAGCCACTTTCAATCCCAGCTTCCCAACTCTATCTGGACAGACTCTCCACTTTGGCTTCATTAGTACTACATAGGAATCTGCTGAGTTGGTCAAATGGAGGTACCATAGACTCACTTTTCTACATAACACTTGGCAGATGTAAGGACACAATCATAGCAAATCAACCACAGGATCAGCACTGTAGAATCAAGTCTCAGCGTCCACATAGAACCACTGACTCGCAGATCCTCCACTAGAATGGGGGCCTTCACACCTAAACGGGGATTATGAACCAGAAGGTAACAGGTAGAAGAGGAATTAAAGAGTTCCAACAAGCAAATCTCTCAAGAGACTTGTTTCAGACAGTGTTCACTAAACATTAATATCAATACCATAATACAAATGACATAAGACTTCAACAAAGTCAACAGACACACGTGTGTAAAAATAAATACTATCAATGTTCTTCCCACCTGCCTTTCTGACTCAGCTAATACCTACTCATGCTTGGAAACTTAGTTCACACATTTTCAGCTCTAGGAAATGCTACCTGATGGACCCGTACCCCAGGGCTGGCTGTCCCTCTGTGTTCCCATAATCTATTAGGCTTGTTACTCTCAGTGCTGCTTTTCCATTTTTCTGTAGTTGTCTTTTTCTTTTTCCACTGCAGTTTGTGTGACTAATGGTGGGAATATATTTTTGGTTTTGCCTGTATTTTTACCACGTAGCATGAGCCTAGCACAAACCACTGCTGAATATACATCAATTATGAACTCTGTGACACTTGTATGCAATAGCTCTTGCCACAAAAACAGTGACCTAAGACAAAAATTAATATTAAGTGCTTACCCATCTGTAGCTTGCCTGGGAGATCTAGGCGTGGTCACCTGGGTTAGGCTTGGGCTTTAAACTGAGTCCAGATTTGTTTCACATGATTCTCATCCTGCTTGGACCAATATTAACCAAGCAGGTGCTTTTCATGGCAATCACCAAAACACAAAAAGAGCAAGCAGAAATGTGTGCTACTTGCTTAGACTTGGGCACAGATGCTTCTACTTATATTTTATTAGCTTAAGCAAACACGTGAGTAATGCTCACTTACTTCTCCTGGGAAGTCGTGCAAAGTCATGTGGATAAACCAAGGGTAAATTGGAGGCAATATAGTCAACATGAGAGCCCTGGCATCCAAAGCTGCTTTTATACACCTTTAGAGTCTGGCTGTATTTATGACTATTACCCCAAGCCCCCACTATCAGAGTGAGTACCTGCATTACGTACTCAGAACCATTCCTGGCAGTGTTGGTTATTAATCATCCTAAGGTCATAAAGTGGAAGGTATCAGAGATGCACGAAAACTGACACCTATCTAACACCAAAGTCCACCCATCTGCTGCTCCCCAACACAATCAAATCAAGACATAAAATACAATCTCTGAAGCTCTGCTCCAAACACATTTTCCTTTCCAAAGAAAAATTCTGAAGTATTCTGGAAGCAACGTGACACTGTCTAAAGAAATGTGGACAGGAGGTGGGGGACTGTCTGGGTGGAAGAGCAACAAGACAGCCTCATCCACATCCTTCATCTCCATCCCCACCCTTAAGCCAAAGAGATGGGTAATAAAGCTTTTCAGACAACTGTAATCCAGATCCAACACAGTGTGACCCAGACTCAATTAGAAATATAGGTTCTTGTAGTGGCAAGAGCCAATCTTGCACAATTATGACAAATACTTCCAACATATTCCCAGCGATGCTCCAGATGGACAATGTCAGTTTTTGATTTAAAACAAAAATAATGTGGATAAACAGAATTCCGGTCTCATGTAAGGTCAACCTCAAATTTTTCCTAGGGAGACCTAAAAAGACTAGATTGCCAATCAAAGTGGAAGGCCTGAACTCTGTGTTCCTTTTGTAACTGTGTGGCATCTACATTCAACACAGCCCACTCAGCCCCACAAAGATTGAGTCTATTGTCACACACACACACACACACACACACACACACACACACATACACAATGGCTTTAGAAGTACAACGCATTTCTATCTCATGAGCTCAGAAATAAATATTTTGAGTCAAGATGAAACAGGAGTCAGCAAACTTCTTGTGGAAAGGGCTATAAAATAAATACATTGGCTTGCTGCTGCAACAGAAAAACAGCTACAAGCTCTGGGTAAATGAATGAGCAAGGTTTGCTCCAGTAAAATTTTATTCACAAAAACAGGATGTGAGACAGATTTGGCCCATGGGTCATATTTTGTTGATCTTTGATCTAAAAGGATGAATACATATAAAATATATATTTGACTAAAATTCTACAACATTGGTCAATACGGTGAATACCTTGGTTCACGAATGCTTGTTTGCAAACAGTTTGGTTTGCAAACAAAAGCAGCAAAATACTGGTTCTGTTCTCAAATGCCACATTAGGTGACAAATGTAGCCATGGCCATCTCCCTCACACAAACACAAATGCAGCCACTTTCTCCCAAATCATAAAAACAAAATTTAGTTCATAAACCAAAGTACCAGCATACCTCCAAAAAGCCCAAGAAGACTTTATATATAAAATCGTTCTTTGTCAGATTTAAGCAATACCTCCTGAAGACTTGGTTCCTCCTTTCTTCCTTCTTATAGGTCTACAAAATGGAAAATTGTATTCCCATTTCATGGATGAAGACACTGACACTTTCTGAACTTGATTTATCCAAGATTGCATAGCTAATCTACCGTTCCAACCCCAGGTCTATGAATTCTGCTTCAAGAATTTTCCAACCTCATAACAGATGCCATTATGCACCCTGAGCCTAAAATGGTTAGAAAGACTGAAATGCCACTTCTCATTCATGAAATATCAGAAAATGCCACTTTTATTCTAAGAAAATCATCGGTGATGAATTCAAATTTACAAGTAAAAGGTTCATTAAAGCCCTTTTAAAATAGTAAAATACTGGAAGCAATCTAAATGTCCAATAGTAATGAAAGGGTGGACAAATTAAGATGCAGCTATTGAAAATAATGTTCCTAAGAATACATAATGATATCGGAAAATATACACAATAATGTCACTTTTTTAAAACGCTGAAAGCAGCACGGTGATGAAAGCCTGATCATCATTTGAGCATTATATTATACACATAAAAGACTCGGGAAGAAAGCCCTGTGATTGTTTACAGGCATTTGGCTCTCCCTAGTCTAAATAGCAAGTAATTTTGGTTTTGGCCAACTTTATTCAGTATACATATTTGACTTGTGCAATCAGATCACTGTGTCTTTAAAAGTGATTTGTCCTTAATGACTTTCTGTTCTCTTGCCTACTGTTCTATTTTATTCATTCTCTTCTCATAGATAAGTTATTCATAAGTGTCAATTTTAAAAGCAGTCATTTCATCTTCTGGGTTCAAGGAGGATCCTAGGACTCACCCCGGATAAAAGGTTCATGGTAATCAAGCTACTATCTCAAGTCCAGCAGGCTGAAGCCATGGTTCTTCAAATGTTTCAAATCAGCCCCCTAAAACTACAGGGACCCATGAATCCCAAGCCCTGTTGAGGGAGGGTGAGAAGAACTCTCTTGTTTCAACATTCATCCTTCCTAGGGTTATTCGCACACACACAGAAAAAAACTTAACATTTCCATTATGCACAATATCCCAGCATCCTTTGCAATGCATCTAATGAGTTCCATGTGGCTTTCTTAAGGAGGTAAGAAATAAGTAAGGAGTTTCCTCCAACTACTCAGAAAATAACACCATACAATTAACAGTGATATCATGAAATCAAGTACCCAGAGAACCAAGCTTGATTCGCCAGCAAGTTCACATAGCAGCTCAGTGACTCAGGCCAAAACACGGAAACTCATTCTGGCTCATCCTTGAACTGATTCTTAAACTAGGGCTCGTAACCACAACTTCAACAGCCACCACAGAGTTATAAGGATCTGATGAAAAGTAATGAAAATTTTCACAAAGTACGTGAAGTATCTAAAGGGTATTCCTGCCATTGCTAGCAGTGAAGATGCTGCAGTGTTCTCTTCTCCTGTCACTTCCAGATCTAAATTTTAAGAAATAGCTATCTACTTCTGTACCAGAGGAAGACAGTACGGTGCATGTTGCTCCGTGTGTGTGTTTGTGTGTGGGAGTGGGTGCGGGTGGATGTTCCCCATGTTACTTAGCTGTTCATTAGTGAGGGTCTAATATATTTTTCTAGCTACTGCCAGTCCCATTTTGCCTCCCTTGTCAATCACGCTTTCTGTTTTTCTAGAAACATTTCACATGCTATTGCGGAGATATTTTAAGCAAATTTTTATGTTGAAGTTTTGTATTGATATATGTCAACACACACAGAAAAGTTTATAAAGCATAGACTGCTTCAATAAATTTTCAAAAACATACTGTGATAGTTGCCAGCCAGATAAAGAAATAAAATATTACCCACATCCTGGAAGCCCTTTGACTCTTCTCCTTCAGCATCCTCCCTCCCCCAAGGAACCAGTGTCTTCACTTCTATTACTACAGACTATTTTTCTGGCCTATTTTTGAAATATTCAGTAATGGGATCATACAGTAGTTTGCTACCTGTGTCTAGCTTCTCTCATCCAAAGTTGACTGAGAATCACCCATTTTGTTGTTCATAGTAGCCCATTTTCCTTCCTGAATAATATCCCTTTGTTTAAATATAATCACAATGTATTCATTTTACAACGAACTTTTTCAGTTGCTGTTTCCAGTCTCTGGTTCATACAGAGAATGCTGCTCAGAACACCACATACATGCCTATGAGCAAGTGTGGCTTCCCCATTTCTGTTAGCTACATATTGAAGCATGAGACAGTGCCTCACGAACTATGCATATATGTAACTTATGAAACTGGCCAAATGTATATCTCCTGTAGCAGCATATGAGAGTTTTGGATGCTCTGTATCTTCACCAGCATCTGACATTGTGTCTTTACCATTTAATGAATCTGGTGAATGCATAGTGAAAATATCATTGTAACGGTTATTTGCATTTTCTGGTGACTAATGAGATGCAGCATATTTGCATATGCCTAATGTCCATTAGAAAGTTCTCTGTGGTAAAACGCCTCTTCAAGCCTCTTAGCACAATGTTTTACTTTCTTTTTTTTTTTTTTTATTTTAGAAACATAAAAGTACAAAAACATATTGACAAACAGACACCCATTATCATAGAAAATAGTACAATCACAACTAATCTATAGACAAGGTGATATGGTCTCAACAGTAGTTGTTGCTTTATCCATTGATATCTTCGAATTGTAGATGTATGGACCCATATACAGACATGCAAAT
>PVLD010030277.1:0-17034 GCA_004027595.1 Dinomys branickii
TGTGAGTCCTCTGGTGCAGGCTTGAGGACATTGGCCCCTGGGATCCAATAAACCACCCTCAAGAAGTGAGAGAAGAGCGGGCATTCTGCAAACTGCCCTGGACTTCCCAGTGCACGCGCTTTCCTGTTCCGGGCCTTTCCATGCAGGCTCCTGCGCTCTCCGCCCAGGGACAGCGTGGATGCCACACTCAGCTGCCACCTCTGCCTGGAGGATCCGTCCTTGTTCTGTATTCTGACATGCTTGGGCTGTCCTTCCTGCCTCTGCCCCGGGCACTGAATGATGGGAGGGGATATCCCCAAGGCCAGCATCTGTGCCTGCTGTCCCCTGGTTACTTGTGAAGGACCACCTGGTCAACTCTCTTTGGAGGAGGAGCCGTTGTCTCCTTTTTGGCTGAACTTGGTCCTATTTGCATGTACTGACATGTGCCCAGCTGGCTGCGACTTCTCTCTATCCCTTCGATTGCATTGAGGTAACGCAGATTGAGGTGCTGATGTGCGTAGTCTTTGAAGCAAAGAGGAGAGAGCAGGGTTTCCCCGCCACTCACCCCCCAGCTCCTAAATAATCATATGTGAGCCTCGAGGCGATGACTTCCTGGCATATAAGAGAGTACACATCAGAGAAGAAGCACCGACCCCAAAACGTTAGATACTATCTCACTGGAGTTAGGCAGATGACTCTTTCTGCTCATCCTTCTCCCTGCACATTCCAGAGGTGATTTCAGGCCTCCTACCCAGCCCAGCTTACAGCACTTGCCTTCCCTGGTTCTCATAGTCTCTCACCTCAAGCCACTCCTTTCTTCACAAATTAATACAACTTAGCTTCAGCCCTGGGTGAAGGCTTTTGTTCCAGTTAGTCCTCATCTTCGCTGCATTTCAGAACCCTTTGGTTCTCCATAATGACAAATATACCTTATTGTCTTTATTCTCTCCATGGGTTGTGCTGGAAGTGGTAGATTGGAATTAACTCACTAGAATTCCAATAACTTTTCCATGGGATTACAAATATAAACTTCCTGGGCCTTGACAAGGAACAGGAAGAGCTCTCAATAGCTACTGACCCTTACACTGACTTTGGTCAATGCTAATGGGATAGTCACTGGGTCTGTATGGGAGCACAAGGTTGTTCCCAGGAGCTGTGACCTAAGGGGCGGGGTCCACACTCCCCAGCACCCCCCCCCCCCCCCCCCCCCCCCCCCCCCCCCCCCCCCCCCCCCCCCCCCCCCCCCCCCCCCCCCCCCGGTCCTGAAGGGCTCAGTCTTGACATGGCTCAGAGATCTAGGTGGGTCCCTGCAGTGGAAACTCACCTTTTGTGAATGGTTGGAAGGATATTATTAAAGTGTTCCTGGGTCAGGCCTTCCTCCAGCTGCTGCATCTTGCCTGGGTCAGGCAGGATGAAGAAGGCCATGGTGTCACCCACAGAGTGCTGAACTAGCACCCAGCTGGACATCTCCTCATCCCGGGTCAGGAGAAATACACCCAGGCGATTGATCATGGGCACACTGATGGTTGTCACCTTGTCTACATGGAAGTCCTCCTCCACAGAGTATTCAGCTGGGAAATCAACAGTCCACTTTCCTGGAGAAAGATGTCAGGTAGGGGTGGGACTAAGGGTTAGGAAAGTGTGTCAGAGGAAGGGAGCCTGAGTCCCTCCCAAGTCACTGTCCTCTGAGACTCATCTTAGTCATCTATAAAATGGGATTAAAAGACAAGCATTTGCTGAAGAGCTGTTTTGGAAATAGTCTGAAGCAGAAGGAAGACCAGGAACTTGGATATACTCAGGGTGATTCATGACAAGCTGGCTTCAAAAAAGAAGCATCTTTATCTACATTTTATATTTAATTGCCCAAGGACCAAAGATGCTAATGAAATGACTGGGCATAAACAGAAGTCCCTAAGTCGTACCTGGGTGCTCTTCCCTGGAGACCTCCTGCCCCTGATGGATGGGTGCTTCAGCCCACACTCAGGACAAACACCCTGAGGCCTTCTCCTGGACAGCATGTGAAGTGGACAGGCCCGGGTCACCTCCCCTCTGCTGTACTAGGGTGTCTCTGCTTCCAGGCCGACAGCATGGGCACACGACTCTGGGACCCTGAGCTCACCTTTCTCTCTGGATAGGAAGAGGTAGTGAGACTGGAGAGGGGACAGGAATTGCCTCAAGTCACAGCAGGGCTGGGACTTCAGTTGTGCTGACTGTGACCTGGGTGCCCTGCACTGCTGGAATCTGCCCAGGGATGGGGGAGACAGGGAGGGGCCTGCAGGCCTGGCCTTGATCCCACCTCCTTCCCCCAGGCTATTTTCCTGGGGCTGGACACTGCCATAGAACCTGGGGTCCATGGGGTCCTGGCCCTCCCATTGCCCAGAGGCAGGAGGGCAGGCTGAGGATAAAGGCTTGTTGCTTGATTCTGTGTGCCCCTGCATACCACAAAACTCAATTAATTCTTTCAACACTTGATAACAAGGGCATGGATTTTCACCCAGACCCATGTATTATGTAACTTGATTAACCTTTCAGAACATGGCAACAATGGTATTTATTTTATCCATGATAAGAAAAGGAAGTGGTACGTCTGAGAAGTAAAATGACTCATTCAACATTAAGACTAATGAGTGCTGGAGCAGGATTTGAACCCGAGTCTTTCATACTCCAGAGCTGACGCTCTTCCATGACTCTAGAGTGGTCTAAATCATGATCCATGAAACAACGGAGCTGTCTTCACCATCTGTTCCTATTTCTATCTCTGGTTCTCTAGTTAGGGAAACATTCCATTTCTAATGCCTCTCTCTTATCGGCATTTCCAATGAGTATTATGACAATAAAGGTGCTCACAAGTCCTACGGTCTTGTTGGTCCTACAGGCCTATGGTCACCAGGATGAGGTTCGTGTCTTCCTCCAGATCTTTGACCAAATCCACTATTTCTCCATCGGTTTCCTTCTCCACATAATCACTGATCTGTTTGCTAGCAAATCGGGTGTCCCTAAAGCTGATGGAGATAATTTCTGAATTGTACAGCTCCTTGACACTGTTTCTGAGTTAAACATTACAGAGCCCAAGTTGGGATGCCTTGTCCTGTACCACAGTGAACTGTGAAGGGTTTAAGTACAAGTGTAAGCAGTGGGTTTTGGAGCACATGTGGATTATTTCACAGAAGCCACCTAAGGCTAGGGATCCTCACTTACCGTGGAAGGAAATATAATTCACCAGGATGAGGTTCGTGTCTTCCTCCAGATCTTTGATCAAATCCACTATTTCTCCATCGGTTTCCTTCTCCACATAATCACTGATCTGTTTGCTAGCGAATCGGGTGTCCCTAAAGCTCATGGAGAAAACTTTTGTGTTGTACAGCTCCTTGACATTCTGCACAAACTGATGCCTGAGCACCACGCTATCACTGACAAAGAGGTGGCTGCCTATGGTCAGCTGGAGCTGGTGGTCCGAATGCTGGAAGATGTGGAGGAGAAGCTGGAAGCACTGGTGAATGCGAGTCCCAGAAACTGCTCTCAGGTTGAAATTTAGGTTCTCCAGGATCTGCAAGAGAGTATCCCCTTCGGTCCCCAGAGAGAACATGGTGAAAGCAGTCACGATGCTAATTGGGGACAGAAAGTGTTGGTGGTTTTTGGCCAACTGGCCTCCTCCTGATAAAAGGCTAGGGCCAAGTCAAAGACATTGTAGAAAATATTGTGGCATATTGCATATTCATGATGCTCATGGTCATGCAAAGCTCCATCCATGTATTCAAAATCTGCAGCCTGGGAGGAGCCAGGAAGAAGGGATCAGAAGCCAGCCAATAATAGGAGGGCCCTCGAGATAGAGGATGACATTGTCCTGCAAGACAGAGAAGGGAAGGCCAGACCCTGAGTCGTGGCCCATGACCACGTCCCATGCCTCATGATGGACATCATGTAAAGGCAGCCTCAGTTCCTTAACCATCTTAATGTGCCCAGCCCGCACCTTGCACTGTCCACACCATTACCCGCCCTGATAAATATGGTTTGTCCCCTCTGACACTCAGTTGGTGTCCAATCCCAGTGTGCAGAGTTAGGAAAATGGGAAGCTGTCTGACTGTGGTGTTCATGGGTGGGACATCAGTGAGTGTTGTGTGGCTGTGGGTGTAACACAGAAGTGCAGCACATGCTTAATCTTGCAAGGTTCTGATTCCATTCCCAGCACCTGAACAAACAAACAAACAAAGTGCAATAACCTGGGAAGGTTGGAGGAACTAATAGAACAAATGCAGCTGTCAAAATGTATACCCAGATATGACTGTAAGTGACAGCTCTGGGGGGAAAGGGTGGTTGGAACTGCTAACTCCCAGGCTTCAAGACCAGTGAGGGGAAGACAGAAGAGTTTGAAGACCATAAACTCAGATAAGAGAGAAGGTGGAGGGAACATTGGGGCAGGAAGTTATCTGAGGAGCTAAAGAGCCGATGTCCCTCTTAAGGCCAGCAGGAAATCCAGGGCAGAGAGTCTCTGGAGCAGGAAGGTAGAGCCACAACAGAGAGGATTATAAGAAATTATTTTGAAAATTTATATTTGAATGAATTAGAGAATCTGGAAGAAATGAGCTTAATATTCAACGTAAAATCATAGCAATCATGAGAAAACAATGCAACAAGATACCTCCAAAAATTTATAACTCTCCCAAAGCAGATCTCACAGACACTGAAGACAAAGAACTTGAGAAATGAATAGTTAAAATGACTGATGAGATCAAAGAAGGAATAAATACATAGCAGGACCTAATTACTAAGTTGATCAATAAACTGAAAGAAGATGTAATTAACAGCTGAAACTATAGATCTCTAAGATCAGCAAGATCTTGAAGAAGGTACTAAGAACAACTGAATGAATTAAGGAAGACAATGCTGGACATAAAAGAACACTTCAGTAAAGAATTAGAGGTTATGAGAAGGAATCAAGCAGAAATCCTGCAAATGAAAATCTAGAGTGCTTTGGCAGTAGGCAAGTGTAGTGGATTGACTACTGACGGTCAACCTGTAACACCCAGCGGAACTGAGCCAGTGTGGTGCTGGGTGTTGTAGGCCCACCTGAGGATTGCTGCTGGCAGCATAAGAAGCAGAACTGGAGAGGAAGAGAAGCTGTTGGGAGGCTGTAGGGAGCTGTTGGTTCTCCTGGAGGAGCTTGTCACGCTGGCTTTCCTGATGAACTCGGCTGTTCTCATCATCTGAGGAGCGCAGGACCTTGCTGTTGCTGAGGAGGGCTACAGTTCACTTTGGGGTGGCTCTGCTCCTTACTTTGAACATCGCTTCCTGGCTCCAGAAGGAAGAAGGTGCACTGTTCAGTGTCCTGGAGAAGTGTTTCACAATGGTCATCCTGATTTAGACTTGGCTGTTCTCATCGGAGGAGCTCAGGTCCTCATTGTCACTGACAATGGCTGTGGTACTTTTTGGGGGAGCTCTGATCTTTAAGTGTCACTTCCTGGGTCTATCCCATGTCCCTCAGCCTGCTAGCACAGATCCTTCAGCCTTTTGGCACAGACTTTCCAGTGTCCACTGCTGGCCTTCGGGCCTTCCCAGCGCAGATCTGTGAAAACAGACCTGCACGAGATATTGCCATGGGCACTAGGCCTCCAGTTGGACTCATGGGAGGCATTGCTCTATGGGCTCTAGGTCTTCATTTGAACTCGTGTAGGACATAGGCTGTGGGATCCAGGCCTTCAGCTGAGTTCTTTTGGTCTTTAGTGTGTGGACAGATTTCCTGTACTTTCTTTGTATGTGACTCTTTGGGTGACAATTATAAAATATTTCCACAAATTATGTGTCCTATATCGTTCCCCAAGCAACCCCTGACTACAACAGCAAGATCAGTCCAAAGGCAGGATATCAGGACTTGAGGGTAATCTTGATGAAGTAACATTTACTCAATAACACTGAAAAAACAGCAGGAAGCAATGAAAAATGCAAGAACTCCTAGGTGACTTTTGAAAGAACAAACTTAAGAATCACTGCTTTTGAAGGAGGGGTAGAGGCAGAGACTGACGGTAAAAGAAAATTATTCACTGCAGTTACAATAGATCTTTCAACTCTACAGAAAGATTGATACCCACGTAAATGAGGTGTTTGGAACCCCAAATAGGCATGACCAGAAAAAGAATCCCTTCTTGACACATCATGGGCAAAATTCTAACAATTCAGAACAAACAGAGAACACTAAAAGCTATTAGTGAAAAATGCCAAATTATATAAAGGCAAACTCCTTGGAACAACAGGAAATTAAAAAAAAAAAATCTTTAAACACCAGGAAAGCTTAGAGAAAAGTTTCTCAGGTCCTGAAAGGAAATAACTGCCAACCCAGATAACTAAATCTTGCAACATTATCCTTCAAAATTAATAAAGAAATAAAAACATCCCATGATAAAGATACACTAAAGTAATTCATGACCAGGGAAGCAGCACTGCAGAAAATAAGCAAGGAAATCCTAACAGAAACAAGAAGGTGGACAGCACCAAAAGCCTGGAAGAAAGAATTAGTCTCACTGGGAGAGTGGTTAAACAAAAAGGAAAATAAAAAAGGAATCAAGAACTAGAAAAATAATATAACAATAGGAATCAGTACATACCTTTCAATAATAACACTCAACGCAAATGGTCTCAACTCTCCAATCAAAAGCACAAACTAGCAGATTGGTTCAAAACACAAAACCCAGTATATGTTGCCTGCAAGAACATACCTTATCCACAAAATACACAGTGGAATATGAAGGGTTAGAAAATCATTCTCTAAGTAGCTAAAGCATGAATGCAAGCAGGTATAGCCATCTTAATTTCTGGCAAAGTTGACTTTGATCTGGTCTGAAGAAATAAAGAAGTTCAAGATGGTCACTACACACTGATAAAGAGAACATTTCAGCAGGAAGATATAATAGTAATTGTAAATATACATTCACTGAATACTAGCACAGCCAAATTCATCTTACAAAAACTACTTAACACAAAAGAACAGATAGACACTAATACAATCACAGTAGGGGGCTGTAACACACCATTATCACAAATAGCTGAACCGGACAAATAATAAACAAAGAAATATCAGAGTTAAACTACACCATAGGATGAATGGATTTAACAGATACTTACATGTTTCATCGAACAACAGAATATACATTTTTCTCAGTAACACATAAAATTTTCTCCCAAAGAGACCACACTTTAAGTCAAAATACAAGTCTTAAGAAATACAAAAGAACTGAAATAATCTTTTGCCTCCTATCAGACCACAATGGAAGGAAACTAGAAATCCACAGCAAAAGAAATTGTAGAAGCCGCACAAATGCAAGGAGATTGAATAATGTGCTAGTGAATAATCAATGAGTCACAGAAGAAATCAGAGAATAAACTTAAAACTTCCTGGAATAAAATGATAATGAAAATATGTACAACATACCAGACTTTGTGGCACACAATGAAAGCTGTTCTAAGACAGAAGTTTATAGCTGTAAGTGCCTACATTAGAAAAGCAGACTGAGGGCTGGGGATATAGCTCAGCAGCACAAGCACCTGCCTGGCAAGCACAAGGTCCTGAGTTTGATTCTCGGTACTGGAAAAAAGAAAAGACAGAGTGATCCCAATTAAATAAGCTAATGATGCATCTCAAGATTCTAGAAAAACAAGAAGAATCTAAGCTCTTTAAAAAGTGCTATATATACACACTAAAATATTATTCAGCTATAAGAAGGAATGAAATCGTGTCATTTGCAGACAAATGGGTGGATCTGGAGATAATCATGTTGAGTGGAGTAAGCCAGACTCATAAAGTTAAATATTGCCTGGTTTCCCTTATATGAGAAACCCAAAATGAAAGAAGAGGTGGAGGGAAAAAGGGAGGCAGACTTCTGGGAGACAGCGAAGGGGATCAGGAGAGGGGAAGTGGTGGGAAGGTAGGGGAGGGGTAAAGGGATCAAGACAGGAAAGGCACAGTGCCACTAACCTCTCAGAACACTTCCTCTGGCTTCGCACACATGTACCCCGTCATTGCTGCCACTTTTCGAAGCAGTTCTGGAAATCCTCTTTCATGTCTTTAGTCACACTCCTGCTGTTGCCTTCATGGAACTGATTCAAAACATTTCCCTTTTATGATTATTTTGGCTTTGGGGGAGAGCCGGAAGTCACAGATCCTGTGAAGGAGGTGGGTGAGGATGTACAGTCGTGTTCTTACCAGCCTGCCTTTCCATTGGATAGGACTTGGCAGCAGCATTCATGGCATTTTGATGCACCTTGTAAAGACACTCACGAAAGAGGACTTCCAGAACTGCTTCAGGAAGTGGCAACGATGGGGTAAGTGTGTTCAAAGTGAGGGGGAGGATTCTGAGTGGAGTATGGCGAAGTGTTTTTTACTATAATGAGTTTTTTAAAAACTTTAAACATTCACAATCTATTATGATCGCTCCTTGTATGCACCAATTCCTCCAAACCAAGGTAGCTATCATGTATCACATTGATAAACTAATAAAAATAAATAAAATATCCACATATTAGGAGGGATAAAAAAAGAAAAGAAAGTTATTGGGTGGCTTCTGTCACTCACTATTACAGAACACACAGAGAAGCTGTGGCCCAGTGAGTGGAGGGGCTTGTACCATGACACACAGCCAGAATGCAGAGCAGGGTAATGACCCCAGCCTGGGTGATTCTTTCCCAGCCTCCTGTATTCCCAATACTTCGTGCATCTCCTTCTTCTCCCAACCACGACATCCCTGGCTTGCGGGCCCTGGAGCATGAGGTTGATGACTGTCTGTGTCCTTTGACACGTGGACCTGGGGCAGCCGCTGGTGGAGCCCATGAGACAGCCCTTACCTCTGAGGCCTTCCCAGACTCTGCCTTTGGTCTGAGAGTGTGTCCTGCCCTCATGTTTTTCAGGTTGGGAAAAGTGGGGCTCAGGGTGGTGCAGAAATTAGCTCAAGGCCACATAGCAGGTCAGGCTAGGTCGGAAGTAGTCAGGCCTCCAGCTTTCGGTTGGGCCTGCCATGAGGATGGGACCTTGCCTGCTGCTCGGGGCCTGGATCAGACGACAGTGGTGTTCCTTGCCTGGTTCCTTGTCCAGGGGACACTTGGCTGGGGGTTCTGCACTTGCTAGGTGCTTAGCAGCTTCTCAGAAACACTGACTGCCTGTGGCCACCAGGGCACCAGGAAACCTGCCTCTGGGCACTCCGTGCCCCTTGTGGAGCAGTCCTGCCGGGGCTCTGACCACCCTGGCTGATTTGCCCACTTTTCTGATTGGACAGAAGCTTCTCTCCTTGCAGAACGGGTGTGTCATATGACATGAATTGACTTTGTCACAGAGGAACCGAGGTGTTTCCTGGACCCGTCTATTTCTATTCTTCCTGGGGTCCCCTTGTGGCCAGCTGTGTCAGGCCATCAGGAGGCCACTGCTGACCTCCTCACTCTCACACTGCAGTTGGAGCCCTGGCTTTCGGTGTGTCCTTGGCTCCAGTCCCAGAGCCTCTGCTGGACGCCCCCCCCCAGGGTCCTTGCACACATGGGATGGGGCCCGACACCACCACCACCCAGCTTGGACACGTCAGTGCCTCCAGAAGAGCAGTGTTTGCAGTCGGAAGGCATGAACGGACATGGGTTCTACTCTAGACTCTGTCAATAGCAGCCACGTGACTCACACAAAGCAGTGAAACCTCTCTGACCTCATCTTTAAAGCAAGATGGAGGGGATCTCAGTGAAATAAATGTAGCCCTGAAAACTGAGATGTGGCCATGAACTGAGAGCTGAAGGTGGTTTTGCAAACTCCAGCTTTCAAGCGGAGAGGGACACACAGATGGAAACCAGGGCCTTGTGCCCAGAGAGGAGAGGGCAGGGACAGAGGGGAACAGAGGTTATCTGAGGAACTAATGGACCTACGCACCTCTGACAGCCCGGGGTTCTCAATAAGAGACCAAGAACACACGTTCCTGGGGGTGGGAGTGCAGGGTGGGTACTGGGGACCCTGGACTGTCCTCTGGAATTCTGGGAAACAAGTTTTGATGGGCTGGAGATAGAAAGGTCCTTCTCCTCTAAGGAAGCTGAGGGCGGGGAATACCCCAGTGAAGGCCTGCGTGTCAGCTCAGGCTGGTTTCTGCAGACAGAATGCAGAGACAGAGGCAGAGGACATGCTGGGGCAAGGCCAGTGCTGCCCAGGCCACTCCTCAGACCTCTGCGGGTTGAGGCCAGGGAATATCAGGGAGTTGGGGGCTGTCCTGGCCCAGGAGGAAAAGGCACCAAACATCTCTGCCCCAGTGCTCACCCTGAGGGCCTACTGTGTGCTGGGAGCTGCAGTGAGGCTGTTCCTTCCCTCGACGCTGCCCAGAAGAATGGATGATCTGTGGCTTCCCGGGTTTAGGTCCTGGCTCTGCCAACAAAGGACTGCTCACCTCAGTTTCCTGGTTGGGAGAGGGATACTGAGCTAGACGGGAAGGTGTGCAGCACTCACCCTGGCAGCCCAAGAGGAGGCTGGTGGGGTGGGACTTTCTTACCTGGTCAGGCTCTGGGGGGCACAGGGAAGGCAGGAGGGAGTGACAGAATTTCCCAGGCCTGCTCCCTCCCCCGGTACTGACTTCCCACGCAGCATGGCCGAGCTCCTCCTAACACAGCACCTTGCAGGCTGAGGGGAGGCTTGGCTGGTGCTGCAGCTCAGACTGTCCCTTCCACATGCCTTGGGGACTTATAGGTCATGTAGAGGCACAGGGACACTCAGTCTCTATGTGATCATGGACCATCTGTACTGGGAGGGAGCCCACTGTGCCTCCCAACCCTGGATAGAGTCTGTGTGCAACGCCTCGGGCCCTTCCTGTTCTTCCCTGACCTAGTTCTGTGGATGGCTGGTGCCAGGCCACCCACAGGGTGATGGGAGGGAGCTCCGCACCAACCCCAGACCCACCGTAGGGAGCTGTTGAGAGAAGGCAACAAGTTCATACATGCCAGGAGCCCAGCACTGCACCTGCTCCATGGTGGCCAGTAAGAAATGTCACCCGCCCTGGGAAGTCTCCTAGCAGGAGCTGCAGTGGATGTCATGCAGTCTCTGGAGCCACTTTGCACTGATACAGAAGGGAGATAAAAATAAAACACCGAGTGTTACCTAAAGGGCCCTCAGTTCGCTTGGGAAGGATCAATAATCCACAGTCCCACAAGGAAAGAACTTCCTTGAAACATAAGCAGTGCCCCGAGCCCTCATCCTTTTCACCACCCACATTGGTCCTTTTCATCACCCTAAACATCACACAAAGAGGCTCTTACAATGAGTTTATTCGGGAGTGAGCTGGGCTTTGCCAGGGGTGCTGTGTTCCCTGCAGCACGAGCACATTCCAGGGGGCCAGGTGCTGGGAGGCTGTGGGAGGGAAAGGAGGTGAATGCATGAGTTTGGAACCAGGTGAACACCATCTACAGAATCTCATTGTGGAAGGTGACCTCAGTCCTTGGTGGCCACAATGAGTCAGGGTGGTGCTTTGCTTCACATAAGTGCTGTTTGGGGACATTCTTCCTTCCTTCCTTCCTTCCTTCCTTCCTTCCTTCCTTCCTTCCTTCCTTCCTTCCTTCCTTCCTTCCTTTCCTTTCCTTTCTTTCTTTCTTTCCTTCTGGTACTGGGAATCGAACTCATGACCTCATGCTTGCTGGGCAGGCACTGTGCCACTGAGCTCAATCCTTAGCCCCTTTTTGAGAACATTTCATATGATATTTCATGTTACCTGGCAGAGTGCCCAAGAGCCCTCCCCTCACAGCTCCCTTAATCCACTTTGTCAGGTTTGACCCAAGTGACTTTATTTTGATTCTCACCATTTTCACACTTGTAAGACACACACATATGTATATACACACATACAGGCACACAGGCACAAATTTACAGCTACACACACACACACACACACATTTATAGTTATAGAGACACACGTAAGGGTGATTGTCTTGGTTACTTTTTCTTTGTTGCTGAGACAAAATATCCAACGCCCAAAATGAAGGAAGGAAAGGTTTATTTAGCTTATAGTTTGTGGAGGTTTTAGTCCATACTTGGCTGGTTTTGAGGCAGAGTGGCACACAGCAGAGGGCAAGCGTTTGTGGCAGCAGAGCACAGCAAAAACAACCAGCAAAAGGGAGGAATGGCTGCAAGCAGCCTCCTTCCTTCCCTTACATTGTAAACAGATTACCCTCACCCAGGGGGTGTGTGCTCTCACACATTGTCCATGTCCTCCTCTTCCACAGGCTCAGGATGTGTATAAAGTAAGCACCCTGGCTTCCTGCTGAATCACTCAGCCAAACCTCTAGACTCCCCAAGTTGACACAATGTATCAACCATAACAGTGATCAACATATGTGATAACTGTTTAAATTTTTAAAATTTATTGCAGCAAAAGACACATTGCCATTAATCTCCCTCAGAATATCCTCCATTCCCCAACACATCCACCCCACATTCTTGCCACTCTCAGAAGCGTCTCTAGACATCCTCTTCCATGAGTGTCTTTGCGAGGTGTGATCCCAAATACACTGAATGTGCCAAGCGCCATCTGTTGGAAAGACAGATTTATAAAACGTAACGCTGTGTCTCCATGCAGCTTATCCACTGAATCTAGCAACATGTGAATTCTGGCTCTTCCCCCTAGTCAACATGACCACAGAAGCTAGCTGAATGCTTCGAATTCAGGACATTGAGGAGGCCAGCATGGCAGGGCAAAACTAAAGACATTTAAGAAAGAGGACTTCTGAGCTGCTTCGGAAAGTGACAAGAATTATGGGATGTACTCAAAGAAGCAAGGGAGAGAACTTTGAGAGGTGTTAACAGTGATGGGTCTTTCACTGTAATGATTTTTTCAAAAATGTAAATATTCATATCTCATACACAAATGCACACAGATTCAGACACACATACAGGGACTCATAAGTAGACATTAATGCACAGGAATAGACACACACAAGACATGTCCACACACAGACACAGGGTGAGCCCTGTCTCACTCCAGGCCACACAGATACCACAACAGGCCACGTACCTGACACCCCCAGAGGCCTGGGCCCTGCAGGGTGGAGCAAGCCCTGGTGACAGAGCAGTCCTGGCTCTCATGGTGAAGATCTGAGTCTTCCTCACTTAGCCATGCTGCCGCCCCCAGGAGATCTCTCAGCCCTGCCCGTAGTTTTGATTACCTTTGTGGTCGGCTGGGTAAGAGCATTAAGAGGGCACTTCGCACCTTCACCCATAGGGGAAACTTGAGACTTAGGCCTCTTTTCCCCGTTTGCAGCAGAAGAAATGGAGGCTCAGAGCAATGTAGTGGGCTGTCCGGGGCCACGTGCTGAGTACCAAGGGGCAGAGCGGGGCTTCCTGCATTCTGGCTGCTTTGCTGTGCTGCTCTTTGCATTTTCACCCTAAAACTTCAATGCTGAGAGTTGGCCTGGAGACCAAGGGATAACGTTAATACATCTCAGAATTTATTTTTAGGGTACTGTGAATTAAAACGATTTGACTTAATACACATTTTTTACTCTGTTCCCTGTGCTCTTGTTACAGTAGCGCAATGGAATTTTAAAAAATTAAGAAGAAAATTATCTCATTATATCAGATTCCCGTATAATAAGAGTTTTGTTTTCAGAAATGCAGCTCTGAGTCCTAAAGCAGAGGCCCCTGGCAGCTACTGGTCCAGGACACATGCAGTACAGCTGCCCCACCCGGCCCTGCCCTGCTCACATCTTCTCCAGGTGACCCCACATTCTTGTCCCTGAATTTCCCAGCCCTGCTCCCCGCACGCTGACTTCCCATGCAGCATAGCTGAGCTCCTAAAACAGCGTTCTCCCGGTTCCCTCTGTCAAGACCCCTGCCTTCGCCATACTCCCCAGAACCTGACCAGGTGAGGATGTCTTTGAGTGGCTTTCAGGACCTCTGGCTGCATCCATCAGGATGAGCTGGGTTTGCTGCAGCCACAAAACCCCAAGCCTCAGAGTTTAATTCAGCCAAGGTTGATTTCCAAGTTCTTCCAACAGCCTCTGTAGGACAGTCAGAGGCCACTGCCAGGCTGGAGGCAGAAGAACCCAAAATAGAACAGTCCTTTTTCGAGATCAGAAGGTTCTAGTGTACCTGATCCAACATAATATGGAAATCTTATCTCCTGTAACTCTTCCTGAGATTAACCAATCTGGATTTCTTCTTACCCCTCTGTTTCCTTGTTCCTGGTGTGTATAATCCTCAGTCTTGCCTTTGCCCAGTGGGAGGTCTTGTTCTGTTTTGTGGGTGGAGGTTGCTCTGATTCACACAAATTACAAAGGGAAGTCAGTCTGATCTATAGCTACATTTGCTGTCATTTGTCTCTTGACCACATCAAGTGGGCTCCTGGGGAGGGGAATCCGAAGTGCGACCATTTCTGACTCCATTTCCATCGGTGCGCCCCCGGGCCCTGGCTCTTGCCCTCACTTCCCACATGGGGCTCATGGTACTCCTGTTGGATTGGGCCAGGTCTTAATAGGCAACCTGCTGGTTGATGTGCTCTTTCCCATGCACAAGTGCTAAGGGCTGGAAATATCATTACTCTGTTGTCCCTGGCTGAGCTCAGAGCTGGTTCTGTGTATTGCCCTTTCATCTGTCAAAATACAGTGTGTGTTCCTGGCTGCAGAGGGGAGCACGACTGGGAAGCCATCAGCTCTGCTGTTAGCTGGTGTCAGGGCAGAGCTGGTTGAAGCAATGTGCATTGGGAGCTTTAAAACAGGATGTCACAGAGCCCAGGCAGGTGTGTGCCCAGTGGACCACCATTTTCATCATTTTGGACAGGGAGAGGAAGTCACTATTATGGCTCCCAACAAGGGACAGAGTGGCCACAACTAGCCTCAGACCACCGAGAGAGTACAAACAGCAAGGTGAGATCATGGAACTTTTTATCATCAAACATAATTACTGAGCTATTTCCATTTTGAAAAAAAAAGCACCAAGAGCATCACCAGTATAAAAACCATCACTGAGGTGGCATCATTTTGTCTTTTATGCATTCATAGGGAGTGAACAGAATACCTTGAGTGGCACCCAGGAGAAAGCCCTTTCAAATGTTCTAAAGACCTGCCTTGTTTTGGATTCCATGTCAGGATGCAGATTTTTTTTGTGCCTGGGTGTGTTTAACCATTTAGTAAAGCGGGTGGGCTATTTCCCCACAGCCTGGGATCCATAGCCTAAAGGAGCCCGAGTACCCAGGAATCCTCGTAGCTGTCTTAAGTTTTGGGGGAGGGGAAGGATAAGATTGGCCCAGTTCAATTTTTATTCAAAACCCTAGAAGTCTCAGATACAGTGAGGCCCATATGTTGTACGGAGGATGGGCATAGCTGAGTCTTATTTTTAGAGACCTTGTATCTAAAAATGTCTAGTGAGGAGGTGACTAGAAAGCTTCCATTCTCAGTGTTCCCCATCTGTAAGAGACATCAGAACTCATCTTCTTCTTGGGGGCCTTTGAGTACTGACTGGTGAATAGCCCTGGTCAAGGTATCAGAGACGCCAGCAAGAACCCCAATCTCCTGTTTGATGCTATAACGCAAGGCTGCAAAGGAAAACTCAGAAACAAAAGTGAGACAGGGAACTGGGATTGTCAGTGCTCAGTCCTGAGCAAAGGCCCTGAAACAGCCATATCCACAGTGTTTATTGGTTGCGCAATCTATAGAACGGGGTGAGAGGCCATGTGTTGTTGCTGGGGATAAGACGGTGATGCAGGCAGGGCTTGTAAAGGAGGGAACAAAACATCCTTGTGTTGGGGACAGAAGAGACCAGAATAGGTGAAGTTTACTAACTAATTTTTCAAGTAAAATAAACTACAGTTCTGGGAAAGGAGTTTGGGAAGTCACTTGTCCTTGGCTGCCTTATTAGCTTATGTCAGAGCCCCACAGCTTCACAGACCATATCTCTGGTCTCTGTCATGGCTGTTGGTGGGGAGATAAGGCCACATCCACAGTGCTCTTATGAGTCACTGGGACTTCATCAGACTCACTACTTGAGTCTTCTGTGAGAGTGGCAACTGCTCTGAGAGCTTTCAATTAGCTCTCCATGTAAGATTTTTAACTAGCTGTCCTGCACTAAGAGCTTGGAATTAGCTGGAGGAGTAACCGCTAGTTGTTAGATTCCTCTAAAGAGACAGAGACAAAGTGTGTGTGTGTAGAGAAGACAGTGCCCCACCGAAGATGTCCCAGTTCCCTTTGGGTTTTTGCTTTGAGGTGGTGCAGAAGGAAGGGATAAAAGAGCAGGGAAGCAGTGGGGAGTAACTGCGTGGGTGTTTATTAGAAAGGATAAAAGGATAAAAAGAAAAACCCTGTAGTTGCAGAAGAGGCTAGAGAGACGGATGTCATAGATGTTTTATTTATTATTTTTTAATGTTTCTGCCAGTTTTATTTAAAACACCATCTTCTGAATGCAATGTAATTTGATTTAACAAAAAAAAGGAAAAAACGTGTAATCACCTCAATATATATATATATTTTTTTATTTAAAAAAAAGTACAAAAACATATTAACAAACAGACACCAATTAGCATAAAAAATAGTACAAACACAACTAATCTATAGACAAGGTGACATGGTCTCAACAGTGGTTATTGCTTTATCCATTGATATCTTTGAAGTGTAAATATATGAACCCATATACAGACATGCAAAATTAGTCAGACAATTAATCCTCTCAACAACAGAAAAAACGCAAAACCCAAAAATCCAAAGACAAAAAACAAAACAGGCAAACAACAACAATAACAACAACAACAACAACAAAAACCCACCAATAGTTGCTGCTTTGCATATTGATATCTTCGAAGTGTGTGTTCAGGATAACACATACAGACATACAAGATTGATCAAATAACCCGTCATCGATTATTCCTTAGCAGTAAGTGATATAATACAATAGTAGAACCATGTTAGCCCTCCTGCATATATGTATATTCATATATACATACATACATTTTTGTCTCTTTCTTTTCTCCTTTCCCTCGTCCCATCTGTTCTTTGTTTTAGAACAGATTTCCTTCATGTCTCTTAGTTTATATTCCCACGCTCGGGTTCTTACACCAGTGATACAATACGTTG
>PVLD010030278.1:0-17026 GCA_004027595.1 Dinomys branickii
AAAAAAAAAAAAAAAAAAAAAAAAAAAGAAAGACCAAATAAGACCTCTTCAGGAGGAAAGGCTCAGAGAACCACCATGGCACAGTCATTGGAAGAGGAGGCAGAGAAGGAGGGAGTCACTGCTCCAAACACACCCTCAGCCCGCTCCCTCATTCCAGCACTCACAGCTTCAGCTTTGGAGACCCCTGCTCACGGGAGCCTCCTGACTTGGCCGGGGGAGAGCGGAGTTTTAAGAGCTGGTCCAGGACCAGAGAGGAGAAAGTGCAGCCAGGAAGTGAGACAATGGTGGTTGGGAGGTGTTGTGGATCCCAGTGTGAGGATGGGAAGTTGCGGCAGCCACTACAACCGAATCCCCACCCTGCAGCAACCTTTCTAACCAGCGCCTGGAGGCAAGGTGGAGTCAAAGCAACCAGTACACAGTCCACCACACCCAGCTTTACTCCTGACCTGAGGCTGTGGTCTCCTAACTCTACACTTTGTGAGCAACTACCAGCAGAGAGTAGTAGACCCAGGGCCACAGCAATTCCCAGGGATCCAGCCAAAGAACAAATGGGAACTGGAGCACAATAGTAAGAGAGAGCTGCAGACGGAGGTGGATCACATGTCCCACACCTTTCTCACTCCAACACCAAGCAGGAAGCACGAGCTGAGTTACCAGGCTTCAGCTCTCTGAACACCTTGAGTCTTGGTGACCGGAGCACTCAACATGTGTCCCTGACAGCAACAGGCTGAGTCTACAGGCTTCAGAACTCACCATAAACTACTAATATGAGCACCAAGAGGGTCTCCATACTGCTTGCATATATGAACCTTGTATGAACTCATAGCAACAAATTACATGAAAAGCAGCAGTACAGGAGTCCAAGAGACAACAAAATACTCTACACAGCAGACCCCAGAAAATCCTCCAATTCTCTTCTAAAACTAATAACTAAACTTAGTACACACCCTGGACTACCACAGTGAGCACGGGTGGGGGAGAGCTCACGCCTTTGTGCCCAGCATCATAAGTGAGCCCAGTGCCCAGCTGCAAGGGGTGGGAAATGGCAACACTGGAGATTGGGAGGTGGGAGGAGGAATTAGGGTGCAGATCCAGTTGTCTTGCTGGGTGGAGACAGCCTCCAAAGAGTTATAGGCAGCCTGCAGGGAGACACTAGTGGCCTATAAGGGGACCCCGGGGGCCTTGACAGGGAGCTCAGTAGCCTTAGCAGGGAGGAGGTTCCCTCCAGATTACATGAGAGCCCTGAAGACCTGGATGGGGCCTCTGGCAGCATGGTGACAAGGCAGAGCCAGGCAGTCTGCTGGGCTTACCCCGTGGACTCGACCCAGCCCCCGGTGGTGTGGCAATGGGCCGGAGCCAGGCAGTCTGCTGGAGGTGACCTGTGGACTCAAGCAGGCTGCTGGCAGAGCCTCACTGGGGCAGAGCCTGGTGGTCTGCTTGGGCGACCCTCAGGACTCAACTGGACCTCCAGATGCGATGTATCGAGGTGAAACCTGTTGGTTTACTGGGTAACCCAGCCAACACAACTGGACTCCCAATGGCCTTGAAGGCTTATCAGTGGAGGTTTGACCATAGTGAACCTGGTTCCCTGCCTATCTACTGTCTTTGAGCATGGGTGCTTTTCCACCTCCTGCCATAGCAATTTGTATACACCCAAATATGATAAAGCATAATTTGAAGCAGCCATGTCTCTTCCCAAGGTGAGAATCTAAGGGAGTAAATAAACCCAAAATAACAGTTATTATCAGAGAGAAGAGGACTGATTGGGTGGTAGAACAATGGAGATGATGGTGGAGAAAATTGATTAATCAAATGAGCCATCATCTCTATAACTGAGTAACAAATGTGAAGATAACATTATGTAATACAGCATCCAGTGCTAATTCCCTACTATCTTCTCTATAATTTTGTATTTCCTATATTGTTTCTGTGTTATTCTGGTTTATATATCTACATTCTTTTGTCTTTACCTTTTTTTTTTTTTTTTTTTTTTTTTTTTTTTTTTTTTTTTTTTTTTTTTTTTTTTTTTTTTTTTTTTTTTTTTTTTGCGGTACCGGGGATCGAACTCAGGACCCTGCGCTTGCTAGGCAAGCGCTTATTCCACTGAGCTATACCCCCAGCCCCCTCTTTTGTCTTTAAAATAAAAAAATAAAATAAAGTAAATTTATTAGAGTAAAAGATACATTGCCATTAACCCCTCTCAAAATACTTGCCCTTGCTTCAAACATATCTATGCTGTCATTCTTGCCACTTTCTGAAGCAATTCTAGAAGTTCTCTTTCTTTAATGTCTTTATGAGTTGTGGTCAGAAAGATAATAAACATTACCAGCAGCAAGGCAGGCCCATGAAAACATCATCTGTGTCCTCACCCACCTTACTCACCGGGTTTGGCACTGTGAGGTTTCTGCTCTTACCCAAAGTCAAAATGTTCAAAAGATAAGGGTCATGAATCTATTCAGGGCATCGAGGCAGGCAGTAGAGTGCAGCTAAAGACACTCAGGAAAGAGCATTTCCAGAACTGCTTCAGAAAGTAGCAGCAACAACGGGATCAGTGTGCGCAAAATTGTCTGCGATGGTATTTTGAAGAATATTATGGTCATGAGTCTCTTACTATAATAATTTTTAATTTAAACATTGACCATATATTTCGATCACACATCATACACATAGTACCAGGTACCCACCGTGATTCCAGATGAGGTGGCACTCAGAACAATGAGCCCATTCGTTGTCATCCAGCTATGTGATTCCCTGCCAAGGGTATAAGACCAGCCTATAAGAAGGGAAGCAGGGAGGGAGAAACAGACAGAGTCGAGCCGTGAGGAGAGGGAGGAGTAGGCATCACATGTGAACTGCTTGACGGGGAGCACACTCAAGGACAGCACTCTGGGTGCGGACAGGGAGCAGGGCTGCCTTGCTGCTCTGGACTCTCTGTGCACTCCCTGCCCTGGCAGCTTCAGCATCACCTAGCACCTTGTTAACCATGAGCACTTGCCCCACCATGTCCCCTCCAAGAGCTGCTAACTTAGAAATTGTGAGGGTGAGGTGATTCTTCTTCCAGATAATTCTGATGTAGCTGAAGTCTGAAACACTATTTTAGATATATAAAATATCAACAGAATGTGGAATTGTTCCTTATATAGGCCTGAGCTCAAATGCTAATGGTTAAACCACTGGATGTGTGCCCATAGGCCCACTGTTTAACTTCTCCAACTCTCACTTTTGTTGTTAAAAGTAAAGCTGAGATTCCCAGCTCTTCAAAATAAATACATAAATTGGGAGTGGCAGCTCACACCTATGGGACTGAGGCAGTAGGATCAACACGAGTTCGAGGCCAGCCTGGGCTACACAGTAAGACCCTGTCTCAAAAAATAAATAAATGCATGTTATATGTGTGTGTGTGTGCTTTTGAAAGGGTGGAAGATGGATGGCAGGTCCTTCCTCCACACGTGCACTGGTTTGTCTGAGAGATCCCAGGTGAGCTGCCCCAGGAGTACAGGCACAGAGTTCCTCCAGGTACTGTTAGGACTGTTTGCCAAATGGACTCTACAGCATCAATCCCCACCTTCCTGGCTCACATTCCCAACGTGCATTGCCCAGAACCCTCTTCCCCCAGGGGTTCCAGGACCCAAGAGGCACAGAAGGAGGTCCCCAGACCTGCAGGACCCCCATGAGCCCCCCCACCCTGTCTTGCCACTGCCTGTGAGAACTTGTGTGGGTGCTTCCCAAAGCTAGGGCTCAGGAGAACCTCTGTGTTGGGCTTCAGGCTGAAATCAGACTGCGGGTCTTTCCCAGAAGTGTTACACAGCCTTAGTTCCTTTAGCCAAAATATTTATTCTCTGGAATCTATACAGTAGCTTCTGTTCTCCATCCAAACCCTGAGTTATCCACACCTACTTCTCTCCCTTATTCAGGAAAACTTGCATCAGCAAAAGAAGCATTTTGCTTCTTTCAGCTTGGGTCAGACCCCTGTCCTCAGAGCTGTTGTTTCCTTCAAAACGTCACAGTCTGTCCCTGTCAGGTGTCATGATACCCATGACCTATTTTGGTATTTTTAATGACTGCTTAAAGATTTGCTACATATTAGAGTGCGATTTCACTTCACTGCAAGCCACCAGCCCCCATGAAAACCAATCATCATTTTTATGCAAATCAATGGGGAAATATGATTCAATTAACAGAAACTTACTTAACAGTCATCATGTATTAGCTTGTTTTTTATTTGACTTTTAATGTTTTATAATGTCATATAAGCTGTTTTTCTCCTCTCTTCCAGAAAATGACTAAATGTAAAAGATAAAATAATAATGAAACCTCAAATAGGTAAAGCACTTACAGCACTTCAAAGTTCTCTGATAGTTTATCTCCGGTCAACAGATAGTCTCAAGCTCATGCAGAGGAAGAGAAGCGGCACGCAGAGGCCCTGTGTGTCATGCTGGGTCAGAGAGGACCAGGCACCAGTGTACAGCTCCCAAACGGGCCAACAAAGCACAGCCCTCCGTGGCCTATAAATAAGTCTGTGATTAAATGCTAAATAAATTATATAGTACTTAGCAGTAAATTTCTTATTAGCAAAATTAGGTCACAGCTACAAAATGGATCCCTCTCCTTCCTCTCTCTCTCTTAAAGAGACACTTTTTTGGGTTGGGGAGGGATTTTGCCCATGCAAATGTGAACAGGGATTTTAGTTCTTTAGCTAAAAGGTTTTTCTCAGAACATAGGCAGCTTTCCAGCCTTCTGTTTTATAATGAATATTCCTACTATTTTTGACTTCTCAGTTTTCCAAGGCAATGACTACCCAATCTGGCTGCAGTAAGGAAGTCGTTACACTAAATCAATTGAGTTCTGCAGTGCAAGATTTTCCTCTGAAGCGATTCACTGAGATGGTATCACTGTGGGTACAGAGAAGGGGAATGTCCTAACGAAGGCATTGGCTCCACTGAATTTCAAGTTGGGTAAAGAAAACATAACTAGATGCCAGGTAAAGCGGCAAATGCCTGTGATTCCAGCTACTCAGGAGGCCAAGGCAGGAGAATCTTAAGTTCAAGGCCAGGCTGGTGACTAGGCAAGACATTATCTCAAAAAAAATTTTAAAGGGAAGATGGGGCTGTGGTGTTGCTTAGTGGTAGAACACCCCTGCATTCAACCCCAGTAGCCAAAAAGATAAAGAAAGAAAAAAGCAAGGAGAGGGGAAAGGAGAAGAAAATAAGAATAAAAAGAAAAGGTGGTAAGGCAGCTAGATCCACTCTAGAATGGGGGTTTGGGACAAAGTGTATAACACAAAGGTGTAAGTAGGTGCCACAGATCTGTATCAACTTTTATTTTACACAGCAAACTGGGGATATGAAAGGGGACTGAGGCCACCCAGCAATCAGCAGCTTCTGTCCTCTGGGGTTAGCTTGTCCCAGCAGGCAGCCCCCTTGGTCACAACCTAATGTGATACCAAAACAGGTTCTCTCCCAGGGATAGTAACACTTCCCTCGTCCATGGGCAGCACGGAAACTAGGAAAGAAGACACCTGAAGCTCTGTGTAAAGGAGCCGTGTCCTCTACCCAAAAGACAGCTTGCTTCTTCTTACTGGGTTAATCTATACTTCATTGTATGTGTCACTCCGCAGCTCCATGACTCAAAATAGTAACAGTGCCTATAATTTCTCATGGGTCAGGAGCAGCTTGGCTGGCCAGTTCTTTCTTGGACCTGAATGAGGTAGCAGTGAAATGTCCTCTAGGGCTACAGTTATCCAAAGCTTGACTTGGGCTGGAGGATCTACTCCATGGAGCATGGAGCACAGGCCTAGAAGGATGATGCTGACTTTGGGCTGCTTCTCTATGATGTCGTCTCCAAGGGAGTCCTTGAACGTCATGTCAGTATGGCAGCTGGTCTCCCCCAAGCAAGCAGACCAAGAGACCAAAGCCAAAGCTACAATGTTCTTTGGGACCTATCCTCAGCAGTTATACCTGTCATCCTGTAGTTGTCCACAGCACTCAGACCTAATGCTATAGGGCCAAGTAAGAACTTTCCTCTTTGGGGCTGGGGATATAGCTTAGTGACTTAAGTGCCTGCGTGGCAAGCACAAGGTCCTGAATTCAATACCTGGTACCCTTGCCCAAAAAGAACTTTCCTCTCCTAACTCCAACCCTGGGGGCTTCTGAAATGTTGGGTGCTGAGGTGCCAGGAAACAGCTAGCAACTCAGAAATCAACTCTCCTTTCCCACCTGCAGACTTCCCCTGAGCTAGAGGAAAGCAAACAGCTCACCCTTACTCCATTTAGGACGACTGTACAGAATCAGACAGCTCAGCTCCCCCCTTGAGTCACTGTCCTGTGATGCAATGAAAGTGACTAGGAAAGTTGTGACCTCCAAGACTGTGTGGACTGGTGCACCCCACTGTGTGATTCAAGGGATGAAACGGTGATGAGCTCAGTGAGCTTCTGCCTGACTCCTCCCACAGGCCACCCTTGATCGAGCCACCAAAAGACACAGAAACATCCAGAGTGCCCTCAGTACAACAATAAGACAACCCCAAAGGGGAAAAGTGCTGTTCTGTGAATTCTTTTCATGAGCCAGAACTCATATCCATTTCACAGGTCTTTGCTTTTTCCCGTTGTTTCTTCTGCATGAAACACCCTCCTCCATTCACATTTTGTTCACCTCTCCTCTCTCCTTTGTCTCCTTCTGAGATGGGGAGGAAGTAACATGCATGTATCTCGCATTAATCAGAATACCTTAATGACATAAGACGCACTGAGAAGAAAAGATAAAAAAATAAAAGGTCAGTAAACTACAGGAGCATGCAGAGAAAGAATCTGTCCATAGCTCCACACATCCTTGAAGTTGCTAACAAGTGCTGTGTGTAAACCACTACTTTGGCTCCAAAGTCTCCAACAGTTGATTCAAAAAATGAAACAATTTGGTCACAGTGAGTGTCCTCAAGGCAAACGTGCACCATTTCTCGGGGAGAAGCGGCTTTTTCTGTTTCTGAACCAGATAACTGCTCCTGGGGTCTCCTGTGGAGACCCACATTGTGCACAAGTTGAACAACAGGCACCATGGCATCCGCTTCATACTTTCCTAAGGCCCCCTCACCTCTAAGGAAGGCACCGCCGTTAGTGGAGAGTCACCAAGGCAGATTCACCTCCACCTCTCCGCTGCGTTTACCATTTTGTGCTATCATTTCTTGATGTGTCTTTCTCCTGTTTGTGTCTTGAGGTTTGAAAACTGTGTCACTTTCACTGCTAGACATTTGCTTCGGCCAGTGGATATATTATGTGAACCCGACACACATGCGTATTTTCTGCTCAAATACGAGGCAAGGCTGTTGTAGCAGGCAACACACAGGGTAGAAGACAAGAAGTGGCTGCCCCTGCATGCGGGTCTCACAAAAAATGCAAGTTGTGTTCAATCCAGCCAACCAGCCTCTGCTGGGGAGAAGCAAGAGGGGATGGAATCCTCTTAGCTTCTTGTCAACTTCTGTGCACCAATCAGGACAGAGCACAGAGGTCAAGGCTACAAAGTAGCTCAAAATTTGTCAACAGCCACTGGTTGATGCCAGAGAAGTATGTTTCGAGAAGAATAAACAGCTCATGAAAAAGAAAAAGCACTTAAATTGGTTATTTATTATTCCTGGTCACATCCTGATGGGAGGAGTGATAAAATCCTTTAAAATAAAAATACCTTTTATGCACTTCTACAGGCACTAGGGAAGAACAAGCTGCCACAAGGTCTGCATGCCTCTCTCCCTTGCACAGTCTGTCCTAGAGTCCAGGAGAGACAGAGTGCACAAGGCCAGGGTGCCCGATCTCACTGATCCAGGTGCCATTAACTGTGCCAACTTGCTCAGTAAGGAAGGCAAAACAGTGAACAATAAATGGGCTTTGTCCCCAAGAACCTCCTGTCTTTTCAATAGTGTTTAAAACAGCTAGATTTCCTCAAATTCTAGTTATTTTTCTTGTTTATAAGAGAGAATACTATCTAATACACATCCAAACTCACACCAAGCTACGCACAGAGGTACCTGCCTGTAATCCCTGTAATCCATGCTTTTCAGATGGCTGAGGCAGGAAGCCTGCAAATCTGAAGCCAGCCTGGACAATTTAGTGAGACCCAGGCTCAAAAGGGCTGGGGACATGGCTCAGGGGTGGAGAGCCCCTGGGTTGGATCCCCAGAACTATTAAATTAATTAATAATCAATTAATTCACCTGGAGACCTGTCACACTATTCCCTTCCCCAAAGGGACCTCAGAGTGGGAATGAAAATCAAGGTGAGTTCTAAGAAGGAGGGAATTGGCATTGTTGCCAAACACTACACAGAGCTCCCTGCTCAAACCCCATTTCTCCCAGGAGTTTCATGGGATTAGCTTTCAGTACTTCTGGGAGATTGTGTGCAGGGGATTCCTGAGCTGGAAAATGAAAGAGCTGGTAACAGGCTACAATGTATTCCTCACATTTGACTTTACTTAGAGAAAAAGACCTAAATCGCTAGCTCTCCTTGTTTCAGCAGGACAAGACTCCTTTCCATGATGCCACAAATTTATTTCCTTACTTGTCCAAAAATGATGTGCACTTTTCAGAGGGGAAGCTGGCAAACACGCCCATCTCAACACAAATGTTTTTTATTAAGTATACAGCATACAGAATCCCCAAACACATCTCAATGTGCTTTCAAAACTCACTGAACTGATTTAAAATATTCACAGAACCAAAGCAACTGCTCCCTTCTGGAAACTGGAAAAAAGACCATTGCTCGGCAGTGGTATCTGAACAATGCATCTCACCACGTGTATTAACAACTTGAGAGGAGTCGATCACTTCTAACTATTATTTTTTGGTTCACACGCAAAAAATAAAAAGATCCTTTTGGCCTTAAAGGTCTCAGCCTCTGCCTGTAGTCCGAAGACCACATCCTTTTTAGAAGACTTGTGCAATTTCAGTGGAGCCATGTTTAAATTGCGTGAGTGAAAATGAACTTCCTTCATAAAAGTGGCATTGTTTAGCAGTCAGGTAATTCCTAGGGGGCTCACTTTTTACTTTCCATGGGAATAGTGCTCGGAAGAAAGGGCCTTTGTTGAGTTTTGTTTTGTTTTGAGAACAGTCAATTGGTTCTTCCTACCTTTCCTTTTGGGGTGCCAATCTTCCTGAGGATAACCACAAAGTGCAAGCAGAAGTAATGAAAAAGGAAAGAAAGAGGGAATCTGTACACAGACATGATTTGTCATTATTTGGAGTGTTTTGTGTCAGGCTTTTCTCCCCAGCCCCCTGGTCTGTTGTGAGGAGAACTCCTGCCCCACACTCTTGACTTTGGGCTGCAGAAGAGCACCCAGGTGTGAATTCCCTCCTTCCCAGGGGACACTGCTTCCGAGTCTCTGCCTCGGTGACTCCTCACCTTCAAACTCCCTGAGCTTGTTCCTGTTCTTGTTTGGCTTCAGATAAGTGGCAGAAATTTGAATTGTGCTCAGTTGGTCTGTTTATCAGGGCAACTGTTCCAGTTTTCTTCAGGACAAAAGATTAGGTTCCTAGACTTTATCAGTGTACTGAAGTGTGTTCTTCAGGTGTGGACTTGGCTCTGCCCTCCACTTCTGGCAGGCTTTCCTTTCCATACCCAGAGTGTCAGACCTTTGCTCACACATGCAGGCGCGTGCGCACACATGCACGCACGCACGCACACACGAACACGTGCACGCGCACACACACACATGCAACCACCCACACAGGCATGCACCATGCGCATGTGCGCGCGTGTGCGCGCGCGCGCACACACACACACACACACACAATTATAATCAGTTATATTTGAAAGTTTCCTCTTTCCCATTAGTACTAAAACCGCCTACAGAAAAATCCCAGCTTTCCCTTAAAAGGAGGAGGTCTGCTATGCTGACAGAACCTGGGGAAGAGGAGACACAAGAAATAAAGCAGTGTGGCAGGAAAACTTAGGAGCTCTCAAAGCGTTAGAGGACAGAAAAGGAAGAAAGTGTATTATTTCACTGACACTGGGCCAAGCAAAGACCCCAGGTTCTTTATATTTTGTCACTTGATCCTTTGGACAATTTCGAGGGATAAGGAATTTTTCTCTTTTTTAACAGATGAGGCCATTGAAGTTTAGGTGAGGGGTTGAGTAGTTTAATTAAAGTTATAGGGACACCAAGTGATGGGATCTCCCCAGAAACCCAATCATGTCCCCACATTCTATCAGTGACGTAACTGACGGTGAGCGGTGTGGCCTCAAGATCCAAGAGTCTTCCTCCTGTGGACCGCCTCAGTAGATGGGTTCCACGGTCACCCCGGAGAAGGACAAAGAGGAAAGGCATGATGCTTTCAGTGGTCTGGGCCTGAGGGAGACACAAGTCATGGCCGCTAACAGTCCCACTGGCCCGGCCTCATTGCCGGGACCCTAACGCCGGCAGAAGCCTCCACATAGTTGATGACCACTAATGGTCCACGCAGTGCACTCCACCTTTCCTCACCGAGGCTCCTTGCAGGCCTGCAGGGAGGAACCACAGGTTAGAGCATTTGCAAAATGACTTCCTGAACTCTGCATCTGAAAGCTGAGGCAAGGTGGGGATCTTCAAAAGAGGCTCTGAAGCACCCTGAGAAGCCTGGGCTCACTGCAGCAGCCACATTTCACAGTGAAGCAGAGGTAGGGGCCTCCCACCTGCACAGTAGTAGCAAAGCTGATCACACCTACCTTTTCAATGCGTTATGACTGGTTGTTCTCAGGAAGGGAAATTCTAGCTCAAGCTGTTTTAAATAAGCTGAGTGTTCACTGCGTTGGACCTTTTGATTCTCGCACAAGGAGCCAGTGCCTTGGTTTATATTGTTAGGTGGGCTCTGCTCCCAGCAGTAAAGCCTTGGACTTGAGCTGGGGGCAAAGGGAGCCTCCGAGCAGGATGTCACAGAACCTGCTGTTCGGGTCCCTCACCTTCAGGCCTCGTCCTTTGTATTCATTCCATACACCTAGATGCTGCCAGGCTCTGATTAGGAGAAAGAGTATCTGTGATTTTATTTTTTGCAGGTGACAGAAACCCAACTCAAACTGGTTTCAAGCAAAGCAAGAAAAGTTTTGGCTCAAGTAACCAAAACTACCTACGGAGAGCCCACCTAGGGAGGAAGCCAGCAAAGAGGAGGGAAGCAGGCCCAAGACAAGGTGCGGGCAAAGCTGGGCTGTTTTACTCGGGTAGTAGCGCATGCCGGTAATCTCAACGTTTTGGGAGGCTGAGGCAAGAGGATAGCAAGGAGATGGCAGTGACTTAGTGAGACCCTGTCTCAAAATAAAAAAAGAAGACTGAGAGATAGCTCAGCGTGAAGGCCCCATGTTCAATCCCAAATGATACAAGGGGAAAGTTTGCTGCTGCACCACAACCCAGCCCCCACAGCAGAGTCTGGCTCTGTTAGTAGTGCTAGCCTTAAACTCCTGGGCCTAAGTGATCTTCCTGACTCGGCCTCCCAGCTAGCTGGAGCTACAGGTGCACACTACTATGTCCAGCTGAGAGGGCACAGATTTGATGAGCTAGCCATACTCCTTGATGTAACTATACTTGCAGGAAATGTGTGGCCTGAGCAAGCAATAAACTTGAGGGTTTTTTATTAAAGTGACACGTAATGTTTTATTCGCTTAAACCGATTGAGTATTAGCTTCTACTGCTTACAGCTGAAAGATTCCTGGCCGATGTACATGCTGAAGACTTGTTTTACAGGCCGCAGGCGCCATGGGAAGTTTAGAGTTTTGAAGCAGAAGAGGACAAAATCAGGTTTCCTGTGAACAACTTCACTGATCTTGGTTTCCTTCCAGAAACAGCGTTCACTCATTTGTTCCACTGATATGTACTTAAGTACAATATGCAGCTGACTAAAATCAGGCCCTGTTCTCCGTGCTCAAGACAGAGAAGTGAAGCTTAAAGTGCATGGGAAATTACATATATAGATATATATGAGACAAAGTCTCTGTCATTGTGGAGTTATGTTTTTGATGACCAAGGGGCAGTGAGTAGGGCCCTGGAGTTTTTATTTTCAGGCAGAAAACTGTCACCAAATGGTTAGAAAGTCTGGTCACTGGTCAAACAGGGAAGTTTGGTGAGTACTGAGTCAATTTCAAAGGGCCTTCATTTCTCAGTCAGACCAGTGGGCTCAGTGGGCTCAACCTGGAGGAGAATCAGGTTCTGGATGAATGTCAACCCTTCTCCATTCCCAGCACTGAGACAGTCCATGTCTTCCTTCCTTTGAGGTTTGGTCCTCTCTCTTTGGTTTCATTTCCATTAACCGAGACATCAGGAGGCAGAGTGAATAGCTCCCACCCCAGATGCACGTGGACCTGGGGTATCCCAGTTCTGCTGCCTCAGAGCCACCTCCCCCTGCTCCTGGGTTTTAGTTTAACCACAGAGTGGGGTGGATGAGTGACACTTTCTTTCTGTGACTCCAAGAACAGTGCAAGTGACTGCATTGGAGACAGGCCCTGCTGCTCACATTCACAGGGTGCTTGTCTGCTGAACTGGACCTCCTCACTGGACTGGACTAAATCAGTTACAGTCCAGGACCTCTAGCACCACAACATGACTATCAAAGAAGATGAAGGTTACATGTTTCTGGGCAGTGAGGGGAGAAGGGACAAAAGATGAATTAAGATGTATTTTGTCCATATATGAACTCCCCACTATGCACATAATCATGTATTGCAAATATGTGCAAATGAACATACATTTAAAAATAATTTGAAGTTATTTAAATGAAATAAAATGAAATTTGAAATAATTTGAAATGAAAATATTAAAATAATTTGAAATGAAAGTATAAACGTTTTTAAAGTAAAATTACTTATTTTTTTTTCAAGTTACATGACTACAGAGTTCTCGTGTATCTTCCTTCTGTCTAGTTCCATGAAAGTAAGGACCTTATCTTGGTCACTTTGGCCCAGAAGAGACCCTGGTACACATTAGTACTCAACGAGAGGCAGAGGAATTACCGAATTCTGTAAAGCTTTAAAGCATGATCCAGGGAAAGTCTCTGAAAGTAGGGGCATTGGACCAGAATCTAGGAAGACTCTTAGAATTTCAAAAGTGAACTTAAAACTGTGCTTTAGGACAACCTATTTAGAAGCATACAATAGATCGTTGAGGCAAGAGTCTAATGTTAGAAAATAACCCAAGAAACAAATTGGAAAAGTCAGATTTGAGTGGTACCAACAGGAAGAGGAAATAATGCATAACAACTATCTATTGCTACATAACAACCCACCCCAAGGCACATTGCACTGGAGAAATATTAACAGCAGAGAACCAGGCAAATAATTCTCTCACAAAGCAGTCAGGGTTAGCATCACTACTGACATCAAGTGAAAATGGTGGACACTGAATGTGGTAAGATGTGATGAGATGCCATAAGAATGACATGTCCCATCTGTGGGAGCTTTCATGGCACCAACAACTGAGGGGGAAGAAGGACAAGGGAAAGGTACATCAAAAAATGTGTCACAACCAGGCACGGTGGCACATGCCTGGTACCCCAGCTCTCTGCAGGCTAAGGCATAAGGATCAGTGCAAGTTTGAGATCAGCCTGAGTGGGCTACCTAGTGAGTGCAAGGCCAGCCTGAACTACACCTTGGAAACCATCTCAAAGAGAGAGAGAGAGAAAGAGAGAGAAGAAGGAAGGAAGGAAGGAAGGAAGGAAGGAAAAGACAAGGAAAGGCCATGTACATGTACCAACTCTGCAAGATGAATATAATCATTATGTACCACAAGCATGTACCAATAATTAGAAAAATAATAATAAACAAAAACCATAGCACCCACAGTCCCATTCTAATCATGAAAAAAATAGACCAAAAAAATCAAACTAAGGAACACTCTGCAACAGTCTCCTCCAAACTGTCTGTCACTCAACATGGAGGACTGAGAAATTGTCACCGATCAAAGGGGACAAGAAACATGACAATTACGTGCATTTGGGGTAGCTTGGCTGGAATCCTGGGATAGAAAAGGGGCAGTAATGGGAAAAGTGACGAAGTCCAAAAATGCCTGCAGTTTAATTCACAGCAATATAGCAGCGTTGGTTTTATAGTTTTGACAAATGCACTAAAATAATATACAGTGATGACCTCAGGGGAAATTGAAATTGGATAATGAGTGTATTATTCTTTCAACTTTTCTGTATGTTTTAAATGACCCCAAAATATGTTTTTAAATGTAATGCATTAAAACCACAGCTGTTTATTTAGTTTGTCATTGTGCGGGTGGATAATTTAAGCTGGGCTCAGCTGGGCACTTCTGGTCTGGACTGGGCTCACTCATGCACCTGTGGTCAGTTCTGCCTCCAGAAACTGGGTGTCTTTCACCTTGGATAGCTTAGGTCTGCTCCTCCTGGGCTCTCATCCTCCAGAAGTCTGGCCCAAGGTGGGAGTTTGTACTCATTGGCAGCTGGGCAAGTTTCCAAGACAAATGAAGCACTTCCTTGGAGCTTCCTGAGGAAGCCTGTGCTGACATACCATCAAGTCCATCTATTTCAGAGTCCAGAGTAAGCCACGAGTCCGTGGGAGGGAGAGAGAGGGAGCTTCATACACACACACACACACACACACACACACACGCACACGCACACGCACACGCACACACTGCATAAGGCATGAATTCCTGCCCTTGGTCTTTCACGTCTATCATTTAATTACATCTTCCTTGAAACTTACAGCCTTTCAGAAAGTTCTAAAGCACTGCAGTGAAACAGATTCTTGCACCCTATTTACAGCACTGGCGGAGTAGAAGCTTGGTGAGGACAGATCTGGTGTCAGCGATGCTCACCAGGAGTCCTAGTATCTAGAGAAAAGCACAGACCATCCAGGCATCACTCTGAATCCCAGATCCTCTTGCTATAAGCTTGATAACCTTTGTCAAATTTTACCACACTTCAGCCTCAATTTCCTCCTTTATAAAACAAGGATAAGAGTAACAAAACGGAGCACTGTTATAAGGATAAAACGTCTGTAAATGTAGTGTCGGGCTGTCCTCTCCCTTGACCCAGCCTAGACTTGTCTGTAGGAGAAGCAATAAATCCAGGTGCAGTTATTCCCTAAGAAATTTTAGGCTCCATGAGACATCACAGATATGATGGGAGGGTCAACATGAGCAGCCCCTGGTTGCATGTAGGTATCTAAAGGACCCGACAGTTCTCTGAAGTGTCTGAACTGGACATCATCAGCTCAGTACTCAGCCTTCAGGGTAGCAGCTCTTTTTCTTCTTGCTCAGTTAGAAAGTGTTTCCACTCCATTGAGTGGGGAGCCAGACCTACAGAGCTGAGGGCCCCAAAGCTATGGAGTAAGAAAACCTGGAAGCAAACCATTGGACACAGACCCCTCACTCAAGCTGGGAGCTGCAGGGCTTCTCCTGGCACAGTATTATCCCCCGTCACAGGCCCAGCTTTGTACCAGGCTCAATCCCAAAATACTGGATGGGGACTTGGGTGCCCCAGGGACACATTCTGAGCCACTTTTGGCCATGAAGGTCCTAAATTAAAACCTCCAAATATATTTCGCCCTCCCCACTGGAGCTATTCCCACATTGTTATTGTAACTTTCCTCTCAAGAACTCCAGTTGTTTAGAAGCAAAACATCACAGAGCACAATAGTGAGCCTTTGAAATTACCAACATTATTCAATCCCAAAGCTCAAATGGAGGCATTCACAGCTTCCTAAACTGCCCCTTGACAACCAATATCTCCAATTCACCACTGAGCAACAGGGAGAGGTGTGAAGATGCAAAATCCTACACTCCAAGGGCTGGAAAGGCATTTAAGGCAGCTGGCCCCATGCTCACTCCTCAGAGGCAAAAGGCCAAGCCCAAGAGGGGAGGTTATGCAGCCACAGAAGGAGGCAGGGACGAGGGACATCCGAAGCTCCTCGCTGTCCAGTGCGGCTTAGACACAGTTGAAGACACTGAGAGACAGCCGAATGCAATTTGTTTCAGCAAAAAGAGGCAGAGCTCACAGACCAAGAGCATCCAAAGTGCATGCTGTCAAGCTGGAGCCAGGACTACCCTCCAACCCCACATGGAGAACAAGAATCCCACCTTGTCCTGGCTGTTCCCACACTTAACAGTGTCTCCAGGTAAACCATAACTTTGCTGAACCTCAGTTTTCTTCTCCTCTATAAAATGGTGTAATGTAGCTAGAAGAAGTTCTTACAAGGTCTCACCACAAAGGAGTGACAAACGCATAAGGCGATGGGTATGGTGACAACACTGACTGGATCAGATGCACACATGTATCGAAACATCAGACTGTATCCCAAAGTATATATACAACTTAAAGTGTCAAATAAATACAGAAATACAAAATGGGGATGAGGATGATCACAGCAAAAGAATTAAAATGAAATATTCATGCATCGAGTTCTTTTTTGTTGTTGTTGCTTTGAGACAGGGTCTCAGTATGTAGCACAGGCTGGTTTTGAACTCATAGCAGTCCTCCTGCCTCAGCTTCCTGGGTTCTGGGATTACAGGCATGCACCAGACGCCTGGCTGATGCAAGTTCTTGACAAAGAATTGGCCAGGTAATCCCTACAACAATGATAGCTGTTCTATTCAGCTATAAAGAAAGACAATTTTGGGAACTTTGTAGGCAAGTGGACAAAACTGGAGTCCATACTCATAAGTGAAATAAATCAGCGATACATGTGCAGGCAACGTATTATATCACTGGTGTAAGAACCCGAGGGTGGGAATACAAACTAAAAGTCATGAAGGAAATCTGTTCAAAAACAGAGAACGGATGGGACGAAGGAAAGGAGAAAAGAAAAAGACAAAAATGTATGTATGTATGTATAGAGGAATATATATGAATATACATATGAGCAGGAGGGCTAACATGGTTCTACTATTGTATTATATCACTTAATGCTAAGCAATAATCGATGACAGGATATTAGATTAATAGTGTATATCTGTATGTGTTAGCCTGAACACACACTTCGAAGATATCAATATGTAAAGCAGCAACAAGCGGTGTTTTTTTTCTGTTGTTGTTGTTGATGTTGTTGCTGTTGTTGATGT
>PVLD010030279.1:0-17034 GCA_004027595.1 Dinomys branickii
AGAACATCTGCTGTTGCTCCCACATGCGGGAACCAGGCACACCCCACTCCTGCTAGCTGTTTGAGCTGGTTCCTCTATGTGGAAGTCGTTTCCCCAGATACCCACTTGGTCAACTCCGTCACCTTCAACTTTGCATTAAATTATAGCCCCTCAGCAACACGCGTGGTGGTGCGCACCTGTAATCCCAGAACTCGGGAGGCTGAGGCAGGGGGATTGTTGTGAGTTCGAGACCAGCCTTAGCTACAAGGTGAGCTCAAGGCCAGCCTGGACTGCAGAGCGAGACCCTGTCTCAAAATGAAAAAAAAATTACAGCCTCTCGTAGCCATTGCTGACTTTGCCTCCTAAACCTCTGAGTCCCTGTTCTCTGCCTTACTTTTTCCCCCACTACACCTTCAGACATGTTTTGTAATTTATTTTTATGTTGAATATTGTCTTTCTCTGCCAAAATATAAGCTCCATGGTGGAAGAGATACTGGTTTTTCTTATGGAAGTACCTAGAACTGAACGATGTCACAAAGGACCTAGAACAGTGCATGTTCCAAAGGAGGCATTCATTTCTTAAAATAAATGAATGAATCCTTTTATCCTGTGCTTTGGTTTCATAATGCCATGCAAATGAGTGAGAACCCACCAGCAGAATGGAGTCCATACGTACCGTTGTTAATATTGAACCGCGCTTAAACACTATAGTGATACTCCACTTACCTCCATGTGTATACATTTGTCTCTTTTCATGGATGAAATCTAGATCTACTTTAAGATAAAAATAATTTTAACCAGGCAGCATTTCCAGAGAACAGCAGGTCTTGCCAGTCCTGAGTTGTGCATTTGCACACATAATACAACCTAAATAGAGAATGGGTGCTAGTCACTCGCTGCCATCAAGAAGGCCCACTGTTTTCTCTGTTTCTGGCATTTGTTTTGATTTTGGTTTCCAAAGGGGAAAGGAGAGATAGGAGAAGCAATGGCAGAAACCAAAGTTACTTTATATGTGAGATGTACGTTTTCCTACTAGATTGTTAAATTAGCTCTATGTCCAAAAATAGCAGCAGATGTCACCTATGTGGCCCTACAGTGACTAATAAAACTTCAGCTGAGATATGATACACCTGGACAGATATTCAAATAATGTGCCTGGCACATTTCTGGACAACCACCATGATGTCACAGTCAAGTGATATGAGCACTAAAATATTTCTACTGCCAAATCAGACATTTATGGCTACCAGTAAAAGAATATACTCCCTAGAAGCCAAGCATCCTGTCTGCTTCTTGTTAGGAAACATTTTCCTCACGGCTCTTCCAAAATGGAGAGAGTGTGGGGTGAGAACTTGGCCTAAATTTTTAAACTGTAGTTCCAATACAACAGGAAAAAAAAAAATACTCATTTTGAATGCATGCAGAATTGTGTAGATTTCACATTCCATCAAAAAAGAGAATTTTAATTCATATATTCCATGTCCTCTAAAAGTACATTTGTAAATCTCTTGACCTCATAATAAATGCCATAGGAAGAAATACAATTTATGTTCCAGAACAATTTCCAGTATAGCATTAGATAGACTATATTTAACTCAAGTTAGCCCTCAAAACATTGAGAACGTGCTTTAAATCTCCCTCTTTGTAATACATTATTTTTTACACAGGTGGATAAAATAAACTCTCTTTTAAATATCTCAACTTCTGCATTTGGTTACTTCCCACAGATACAACACACTCAGGGGAAATTGGCACCAAGAAAAAGGTGAAAAGACTGTTAAGCTTCCAAAGATACTTCTATGCATCGAGGCTGCTCCGTGGCATTATACCACAAGCCCCTCTCCACCTGCTGGATGAAGACTACCTGGGACAAGCCAGGGTAAGCCAGTCACCCCTCTGCCTCCCTGCAGTAGCCCGGTGGCCCAGAGCCTGTCCTCAGCCGACGACAGGTGGGGTCCGAGTCCTACGCTACTGCTAAGGAGCTGTGTCTCTGGGTGAGTTACTTAATACACTTGCACTTTCCCCTCCAACATAGCTGTGTGAAAAGAGGTGTGTGCAGTTTCAGGAGTTGTAGAGAGGATAGAATCTGCAACTGTGGCTTTTGTGTCAACATCTAATTCTAAGCATGGGGTATTTTTAAAAACATATATATAACAATAAGTGTGCATTGGACAATAAGACTTTAAATTATCCATTATTTTAAGTTACCGACTCTTCAATTTCCTGTCCAGTAGTTAATTTCACAGTCAGGCCACATTCGTAGAATAATGTGCTCAGCAATCCTTTTCACTTCACTTTTTGTAACCCTCCTTCCTTCAATATATAGTAGCTCGTGAGAGAGACATTTTACTGAAGCACAGTTTAACAGACACCAACATGTGGGCTCACCAGGAACAAGCACTGCACCAAGCACTTTACAGTATTACTGTAGTCAATCCTCTGAAGTCGATAGCATCAGACACATTTTTCGAATGGAGAAACTGGACCACAGAGAAGTGAAGGATTGTAGCCAAGGTTCCATAGCCAGGAAGAGACAGGGGTAACAATGGATCAAGCAGTTCAACTACAGAGCTGATCCCTTAAACTGTCATTAGAACATAGCGTAAGATCTGATTTACTCCAAATCAGTTGTACACAGAGAATAGTGTGGTATTTCCAACTTTTTAATTGTTTAATTCACTGTGTGTCAAAGTAAATGTTTGGTTCTCAGTGTGATTCATTTGGGTGCTATTTTTTGTTTGCCTTTTCAGCATATGCTCTCCAAAGTGGGAATGTGGGACTTTGACATTTTCTTGTTTGATCGTTTGACAAATGGTAAGTTACCCAAAAGAATTCTCACTAAAATATACACCATAAAGTGGGATTCATTTCATGAGAAACAAAATTTATTTTTAAACATGGTAAGTCTTTTTTTTTACTTTTTTCTCCATTTTCATAAATCTATAGTCATTCAAGAAGGATCAGACCAAGGAAAAAATAAGTTGGATGAAGAATGGACGCTCACTTTAGCCTTCGAATCTTAGGACAGTTTCCTTCTGGCCTTGATAATCCCAAAGGAATTAGGAAACCACAGATTAGATTCTGTCTTCACAAAAATGCTTTGGCCACATCCAAAAGTAGAAAGTTCATTGTTAGTCATTGAAAGCTAGAAACACAAAAGCATACCTCTTATTTACAGGGTAAGCTGTGCAGTATTTTAAAGTGATCTGAGTCTGCCCTATCGCAGGTTCTGCTCAGACATGTTTGCCAACATCAGAAGAAAACAATTGCTAAGAGCAGAATGTAAAAGCCTAGGCTGCTGCTAAAGAGGAAAGGAAACATTCCTACTGGTTTCACTTTTTAAATTTTGGGGCCCATAAAAGCCTTCCTTAAAAAAATAATAACATCTTAGTATGTTTTCATCTGTCCATTCCGCAAACATGGATAAGCTTAGGAAGCCAATGAAAGATGTCAGATTTAATGCTGGTGTTGATATGTCTTATCATCTGCCAAACTTGTACTTTAAGTCATTACAGATGGTTTTGTCATCATTCTATTATTCAGCTAACAATGTGCAGTTAAGGTCATAAACGGATCTTCACTCTATGGAAAGAAAACTGGACCACAAGGGGATGGATCCCATAATCTTGCACTTCACTGTGCTCAAATCAACTGAGAAATGGACACTGACAAATGAAATTAACTGTTGACAAAAGAATTTGTCAAATAGTATTTGTTTAAAATAGAATACAATTATGGTTGTCATCAAAATACAAAATGAACATATGTCGAAGATTTTATTAACTTAGTTAATTAGAGATCTAGTAAGATGCTATCATTTGCACAAAAGGAGAATTCAAAAAAACACACACGTATATGCAGTAAGGAGTTCTGAGGGCTGGGGATATAGCTCAGAGGCACAAGCACCTGCCTGGCAAGCGTGAGGTCCTGAGGTCAATTCCTGGTACCTATGAAAAAGAAATGCTGAAATGAGTTTATAAGAAGTGGTAAAATCAAGAGGGAGAAGTCCGTTACATTTCTACTAGGTCAGTTTCATTTGTAAGTCTGTGGAGGACAGAATCATTTTGTTTTGTGAAACAATTCAAAGATAATACATTTGCAGAGACCAACTGAATGAGGTACCCTGAAAGAGTGTGATTAGGGAACTCCTAGTTTTCCATTCAAGACACCCAGGCTGGTCCATTTCAAGGTCTTTTTTGTTAATTAAAAATTCTAATGGACACATGGTAATTGCCCGGCGATAATGAGCTGTTTCAAGGCACGTACACACTGTGTAATGATTCAGGTGGGGCAGTTAGCATGTCCATATCTCAGATATTTATCTTTCCTTGCGGTGAGAACATTCAAAGTCTTCTCCACTAGCTACTCTGAAATACGTGTTATTATTAACTGTAATCGCCTTAGTATGTAACAGCACAGCAGGAATTACCCTTCCTCACTGTACCTGCTGACCACTCCCTCCTCCCCCATCCCCTTCTTGGTGTCTAGTAACCATTGTTCTATTGTTTACTTCTGTAAGAATAGATTTTTAGACTCCACAAACCAATGAGATCATGCATTACTGGCCTCTGTGTTTCAGGCTTATTATACTTAGCCTAATTTCTTTGACTCTTTGGAGTTTTTAAAATTCAGAATCATTATTCTTAAATAAGCAATAGCTCATGAATGCTTACATGTCATTATAGCTTCAAGTTTGTAACTCTGTTGGCTTGCATTCCAAACTATCTCATAGTCAAATCTCCTTCCAGGTGATTTTTTTATAAGAAGAAAAACAGGCCAAAACTGTTAAGTAATACTGTGGTTTAGATACCCCTGTAAATTAAAGTTCACTGGGAATGTTGCATTTCAAGCATTAACTGTGTTTTTTAAAAATATGTACATATATTTATACACCCACACGTGTGTGCGTCCTTGATGCTTCAGCAGGCACATTCCTTGTTCTCATATTTTTATTTCTTTTATTAGTAAGAGAAGATCAGAGCTACCTTTATTTGTAGAGTAAGAGAAAATCTAGGCCAGATCATAGTAATAGTATTCTCTGGGCTTGCATACTTTCAGATCCAAAGAGCGCGAGGAGGGGTTCTGTCCAAGCCTTATTACAGGGAGACTTTGGCTCTCTAGATTCAGTCCTGATATTTTAGTGGAGGTGAAAGCAGATGACTGTTCTCCCCTAGGAAACAGCCTGGTAACACTGCTGTGCCACCTCTTCAACACTCATGGACTCATTCACCACTTCAAGTTGGATATGGTGACCTTACACAGGTTTTTAGGTAAGTCCCATTTCCATATTGCTAACTCTACCCCTGTGAAAAATCACAGTGCCTAATACTTCTCCTATAAGGTAGCCAGAGTCACAGCATGGTAGATAAAAGCCACAAACGTGTTGGGTTTTTTTGGTGGTGGTGGTACCAGGGGTTGAACTTAAGACCTTGTGCTTGTCAGGCAGGCACTTATCCCACTGAACTATACCCCCAACCCCTAGTTTAAATGATCAAATGTTAGTTTTGAAACATGGTTCACCTAGCTTAAGTCACTGATAAATTGTCTCCTTGTTTAGTTATCTTTATAATGCATTAAGGCTTTATAAACAAAACCAGCAAAAAATATACAACTGTCAAAGAAGATTCTAATCTGCTCTTAGATTAGCAATCCGCTTCGATTCTAGTCTGCTGTTAGATTAACAAAAACCTCAGCAGGGTATTCACAACTACTGCCAATCAGCACATGAGTTCCGGAGAGGTAATAAGAGGCTCCCTTACTTTCCCAAGGCCCGTTGCTCAGAAGTGGCAGGACCTCAGTTCACGCTGAGACCCGTCTAACTTGCAAGTCTGCCATCTTTCCACTCAACAGGCCCATCACTCTTAATCAAAAAGCAGTCCTGGTTCTCCTTTGACCTTGTTCATATTCTTATTTATCTGTCAATGAATTATCCAGGGAAGATTTCTCATCACCCAATGGCTTCCCTCTACCACTTAGCATGTTTCTGCCTTCTTTAGCCTGCCACAGGGCTGCGTTCTGAATTTAGAAGCCGAGTTACTGTCATCAGGAGTAAAGTAACAACAGCCTCAAGAGCCAGGCTTCCCTGGTGCTCACCTCTGGGACCTATTCCAAGGATGTGCATGTATTAACACTTAAGGTCCTCGCAGCAGCACCTGGAGCTCAGAACTCCTGCTGTCCCCATTTTAAAGAGAAGGAAGCTGAGGCAACTGGTGACTAAGTAATACACCCATTACAGATAACAAGTGATAAAGCCAAGGTTTTACTACAGTTGTAAAACAAAGCCGCTGAATAAAAGTATATGTGGCTAACAGAGATATCTGAAATCAGACAAAACGTGGATTCTTGCCCGAAACATAAAGAATTTCAGGCTGATTGCATTTTAATTGTTCGAACAAAGTAATGGCCAGGAATAGGGCCAAATACCTGGTTTGTTTAAAGGAGAAGATATAGATACAGATTCTTTGGACACATGCATGTGGCAAAGGAATTTTTTTTTTTTTTTTTTTTTTTGCCTTTTTGAGATAGGGTCTCCCTGTGCAGTCCAGACTGGCCTTGAGCTCACTGTATAGCACAGGCTGGTCTAGAACTTTCGATGATCCTTCTGCCACAACCTCCTGAGGGCTGTGATTACAGGCGTGTGCCACCATGCCCAGCAGCGAGGGAACATCTTTAAATGCATTCCTAGTAACTGAATTACCAGCAGAATCCAGAGCCAGAGTCATAGCACAGGCCAAGAAGACGTGGCCACACCCACAAATCTGAGCATACCGTCCACGCTGCATGCATCACATCCTAGGCACTGACTAGATTATGAGCCGCAGCAGGTTAGTGGTTTCTGTAAACAGCAAACCAGAATTTCCGCACCTATCACTCAACTTGGTTCCAAGAGCACTCTGAGCCTTGCATTAGGTTGGAGATGCATGAAAGATGCCATCTGATCTTGGATAAGGTAGAAATAAAGCCAAGAAGGCTTCATTTGGATCAATGTGGTCTTTTGAATATCTACCTGAAGAAGCCCCAGATCCTCTCAGGTCAGTATTTATTATTCAAGTGGTAATCCAATCACTGGTATTAAGGATCTGATGCCACCAGCGCTCTGAAAGGAAGCTTCATTTTTGGCATATTATTCATAAATGGCAGCAAACTTAAATAATTAAACTATGGTGTGAAATAAAGTTGTCCTTTTCCTACATATTTATTTTTTCTATGAATGAGGGCCTTCATGAATGCCAGAAAGGGGTGATTTATGAGGAGGTGAGAAATCCCAAGGGCCTCACAAACCCTTTTGGCCTTTCTCCCCTCAACTCAACTCCCCCACCCCCTCACCTCCGAGCAACTCAGCAAAACTGCCAAGGTTGCAAACCACTTTCATTTTTAAAGGAGCCCCCAGGCTGTGCATTTCAGAGGTACTAATATTTTTAACAAAAAGCACCCTCAATAGTCTGGTCTAGTATGTCATTCTTATTTTGGTTTCAGCTGAGTTATCTGTTTACCTCCTAGTCATGGTTCAAGAAGATTACCACGGCCAAAACCCATACCACAATGCTGTTCATGCCGCCGATGTCACCCAGGCCATGCATTGTTATCTGAAGGAGCCAAAGGTAAAGCAAGACCCCAGCTAGCCCCTGGCCATCTGGAAATGCCAAGTAAACTGCCTGCTGAGTTCCAACTTACCCAACATATCCAAGCAACCACATTAGGAATCATTCACAATACGAACGCAAAATTATTTATATTAAATTTCCCATACCAGCTCTGAAAATCTCACAATATTAGTGAAAAAAAGATATGAATTTTCTGAGGTTTCCTTTTATATTTTCAAGTCTCCATTAGAACAAAAGCAACATTCTCCATGGCAAGCTACCTCTTAGATATTTTCAGTGGCCCCAAGAACAAGCTCTTTTGACTTGGACCTTTACCGCAAACAGCGCTGGCGCTGAACTTTACTGAAAAAGTGTTTCACTTCATGGTTTTTGATCAACAAATGAAATCAAAACCCATTAAAAAGGTCAAGTTCCATTTCCTAGCCAGCCAGCTGGATATCCTGAATTCAGGGCCCATGAAAACTTAGGAATGTCAAAGATCTCTTAACAAGCATGTTCTGACACAATAAACCACCCAAGGTTAAAAATAAAAACATAATGATAATATTCACTACTCACAATCTAAAGCGATTCTGAATTACACAAAATTTAAGGGGTTTCCTTTTTGTTGTTTTGTTTTGCAGTACTTGGGACAGAACCCAGGGGGCATGGACCTATTACTCTAACCTTTTTTATTTTTTATTTTGAGACAGAGTCCTGCTCTGCATCCTAGACTGGCCTCAAACTTGTGATCCTCCTGCCTCAGCCTCCTGAGTATTGAGGATTACAAGTGTGCACCACTGCACCTAGCTAAAATTTAGGTTTCTGGTTCAATGTACAAAGATGGGTCTTCCTATAGCTTTTGAAAATGATATTCCCGTCCAAGCCTCTGTTACTTCCATCAATCTTCACAACTGGAGTTTGCTCGGCTACCTTATGTACAGCCTATCTTTTCTAGCAATTCTGTGTGCATATTACCTTGTTGAATTCCTCAGAGGGTAAAGACCTAAACAATGCTTTGTTCTATTTTATTTAGCCCAAACAAACTTCACCCTATTTGTGGAAGCACACCGACCTCTCAGTCTGATTGTTTTTTATAGCTGGCCAGCTTCCTCACACCGCTGGACATCATGCTGGGACTACTGGCTGCAGCAGCCCATGATGTTGACCACCCAGGGGTGAACCAGCCATTTTTGATCAAAACAAACCACCACCTTGCCAACCTGTATCAGGTAAGAAAGCCCAACATGGGGCCCAACACAGTCCAGTGTCTTGTTTTAGGCCTAGGGCTTGGAACTGCTCTTGTCCTTGGAGACAATCTTCATTCAAGGTCAGTCTCGGCGACGGAGTCAACATTCAAAGAGCATGATTTGATATAGGTCCATCATCTCTGCCAAAGATTAAACTTCTGCACAGGAATATCCAAGGAATTCAATTTACTCCAAAGCAGGTTTGAAATTGTTTTAAGTCAGGATCCCTGAACCTATTCTTTGATGATGGTCTAAGTATGCCTGTCTCTATGGAGACTGGCTTGCATGAAATGACCAGCTGAAGCCGGTCCTTGCAAACCTTCACTAGATACTTCCCAAGTGTAATCCTAATGGAGACTCGAATCTCTATGGCCCTGTCTAAACTTTACTTGCCTCTGAATCAGAAGTTTGTTATCAGAGACAAAAGGCATACTTTGTTTCTAGGAAACAGTACAGCAGCATGAATAGTTCGGTCTGAAGAACTCTTGCCTGTAACACCATTTCAGATATTAGGTTCTATATCATATGTGAATTGCTCTCACAATTTGTCTGGATACCTTCAGTTGTCATTAAAAAAATCATTTCACATGAGGGAATCATTTATCTTAATCTTAGTAGATCTTTTGAAAATAAAATGGACTGCCAAGAATTCCTAATGGATCCCCATAGAACAACTGCATTAAACAAGATTCTGCAGCTTAGGATGCCTTTGTTCCCAGTAAAGTAGAACTGGAACGTGAAGAAAAGCCTTTCTTTGTCCAGTGGATTGGCTTCTGGCACAGGTAGGAATTAGCATTCCAAGTTTACAAGTCCACCTGCATGTCAGCCAGCACCAAAAGCTGGAGCAGACATGCCCAGGGAGAGGGCCAGGGTGACCGAAACAAACAAGCCTTTTATATCGGACTCAACATTAACAAAAAGAAATACAAAACAAAAACTAATTTTTTTCCAAACCATCCCAGAAGCTGAATGTATTGCTTAAATTAAACATATGCATAAGGCTAGGAAAAAATGAATGACTGTCCTAAAAGCCCCAAGTAGATTTCAACTCCTGACTTCTTCAAATGTCTGTTATTACAAGAGAATCAATCAACAAGGTTTTCTATGTGATTCATTCCCATATTATGTAAATGCTTACATAATTCTAATTTCTGGTTATCAAACAAATCATGTCAATGAACTGTTAAAAGAATATCTACTGCTCTTGACTGATTTGTCCATAAAAAAATAGAAGTCATGAAACCGCTTTCACATGTGGTATAAAAAGACACATAGTGAATTCTCATTTAGACAGGAAGTCAGAAAGAAATATGCCAGATGTTAAAGACATTAAAAACAGGAAAATAAATGCAGAATATTATTAGTAGTAAAGAATTAAGTTCTCACTGATAATAAAAATGAATTATCAAAAGAAAGATACTCTGAGGCAAACCATAAATTTCCTCAGAAAAAATGGATTCCTAACTCAAATTTGAATTCCAGATAGTATTTAATAATTTTTATTTCAATTTCTCCACTAAAAATAAGCATTCCAATACAGCCAAATTCTATTTTCTTCACAATCAACACAGTCTTATATATTTTTAATTGCCAATTAGTTATTGCATATATGTCAAAATACTTGAATGTAGGTACATCAAGAGGACTAAAACATAATCTCGGACCTTCAGTGTTTGTTCAAACTCAGGTGCTCAAATGAGCAAAATCCAGAGTAATTTAACACTGGCTTGAAAGAGATTTGAGGAGTTAGCTAACGGTACACATATGGATATAATTTTTTATCCTTAAGAAGTTAACATCTGTGCTCGTTCTTTGCATCCTAAGATGTTAGTTATTACTGTATAGTGAGCCACTATTTTTTCAGAAGGAAATTTATCCACCTGAAGTGTGTGGCCTGATTCCTGGTAGGAAAGAGAAAGATAATGGCAAGAGAGAATTTCAAGTTGAGAGCTCAAAACTCATGTTAAAAGGTACTATTTTTGCTGGGCATGCTGGACTACACCTATAATCTCAGCACTTGACAGACTAAAGCAGGGAGATTACTGCAAGTACCAGGCCAGCATGGGCTACACAGTGAGCTCAAGGCCAGCCCTGAATAGGTAACAAGACCCTGTCTCAATAAACAAACAAAAAGATACAATTTTCATGAGTCACCTGCTTATCTGGTCTTAGAATCTCTCAGAGGCGGGAGATTCTTGTCTCTCCATTTAGGGGCAATGTCAGAAGCAAATCAGTATCACATAGTATCATAAAGACATTGTCTTGGTTACTTTTCTCCTCTTGCTGAGACAAAATACCCAGCACCCAAAGTGAAGGAAGGAAGGTTTATTTAGCTTACAGTTTGTGGAGGTTTCAGTCCATACTTGGCTGGTTCTGAGGCAGAGGGGCACATGGCAGAGGGTAAACTGTTCACGGCAGCAGAGCACAGCAAAAACAACCAGAGCAAAAGGGAGGAATGGCTGCAAGCAGCCTCTTTCCTTCCCTTACATTGTAAACAGCCTACCCCCACCCAGGGGGCATGTAGCTCTCACACAGTCTCCACGCCCTCCTCTTCCACAGGCTCAGGATGTGTACAAAGTAAGCACCTTGGCTTCCTGCTGAGTCACTCAACCAAACCTCTAGACTCCCCAAGTTGACACAATGTATAAGCCACAACAGACACTGTCCATAGCCAAGAGCTGGCTAGAATAGCTGAAACTTGATTAGTCAAATTGAGACTTCACAGATTGAAAAGAAAACTTGTTTAAAAGGACCTAAAAATAATAGATTTTAAGATTTTCTAAAAGTTCACAATGTCTTTGTATTAGACTCTATGTGTTTATTAACTATATCACACAATTCCAAAATGCTAAAGATAATTCCTTCTACAAAGCTCTGTTCAGAAAGACAAATACAGCATGATCTCATTAATTTTAAAAAGTGAATCCCAGAGATGGTTGAGTAGTAGAGACCAAAGTTAGGGCGAGTAGGAGTGAGGTGGGAAGGAAGGGCGTGGTCAGCAGGTGCGCTGTCCCGGGAGTGAGTTTCCGTGCTCCTTCACACAGTAGCTGGAGAGAGCTCCCTAGGATTGTGTATCCCCAGACAGCTAGAAGACAAGGTTTGCAATATGCTCACCATACAGAAATAATAAAAGTTTTAAGGTGGTGGATATGCTGATTACCTTGATTTTGTCATTGCAATGCATGCATGAACCATATCATCATATTGAACTCCATAAGTACATATAATCATGTCAAATCAGAAGGTAAATAAAAACCATAAGGGCAAAAATATTGCTCAACAAATTATGTAACTAATCCTCATGTATCAACATTTATTATAATCGAAACTATGCTGAATGTTTTTATGTACTACAGTATATTATTTCAACTTCACAATAGCCCAGTATAGTGGGTATTATTATTAGACTTACATTCCAGAGGGAAAATTGATACTTGGGAAATTTAAAGGTTTTTCCTGAAAATAAAAGGCTAATTAAACGCACGCTTTTACCAACAGCCAAAGTACCTAAGTACTATGCGCACTGCCTGTAAAACTCACTGATCGACTATTATCTGCAAGAAAATAAGCGCCCATCCCCAGGTCCTCCTCCCTTACTGTGGGAAACAAAAGAACTACACACTTTGATAAGCACTTCTAAGTACACAGCTACAAACAAATAATGATGGGGAGGTAGAAGGGAAAGAGAAATTCATCTGCCTATCGTTTTAGAGGGAAAAAAAATCACAGAGGAGGAATGGCCCAAACTGAGCTCCAAAGGTGAATGATATTATGACTAGCTGAGATGAAGAGACTGTGACAGGCGGCAGGAGCTGGAACACTTCTGAGACTAAAAGCTGAAATGTCAGAGTAGCTGACGGTGGAAGCCCCGCCTCGGTCCTCCCTGCTCAGGTCTGTGTCTTGGGCATATCACAGTGAAGTGTCTATTCTCTGGTAGAAACTGCAAGTTCCTTGTAAAGATATGGCTCTGCACTGAGCTGTAGATGAGTAACTTACATAATTTTTCAGGTTTCCAACTTGAAGAAAACAAGATCATTGCTATGTAATATGTAAATTGAACAAGGCCATAAATAACAACACATTTTTAAATCATAGAAATGTGGCTTTTTAGCCTATCAAGACCCTGGTGGTTGAGATATGGGTGGGCTTTGGCAAAATTATATCTAAATTTTCCTGAGATATACCTATGCATTTGGGGGGAAAGACCTATAACTTTCATCATCGAGTTTTGAAATAAATTATAGATTCACAAAATAATAAGAACTGTTATTATTACAAGTTACGTGTGTGTGTGTGTGTGTGTGTGTGTGTGTGTGTACACACTGAGTCAACAAGAATACCTTGGAGACAGTGTGCCAGGAAATATGTGGCTTTGAGAACACCCTGTGCGTGACTCTGTGACAATCCAAACTTACTATAAATGAGATAAAATGGAAGAGGGCTTCCTCTCCCTCCTTTTGTTGGCTGTGCTCTTTCAGTTCTGAAAAATAAGAAGATTATTGCATAATGCTCTGCATGTGCTTCTGCGCTGAGATAAAGCGAGAGGGAAGGCCAGGTCGGAGGGCTCCCTCCTCCCATTGTCTACCCTTCGGGCCGCCCCCGAGCTGAACTGCCAACCAAGTTCACCCGAAAGGCGTCGCAGCCACTTCCGCCTGGCACCTCGCTCCTCAGACTGGACACGGTCCAGGTGTCGGGGCGGACCTGAGGGAAGGGAGCACATGAGAGACAAGAGCGGAATGTACTTCCGACCCCTTCACCCTCCAACCCCACAAACACAAAAGTAAAGGTGGGCTCCACGGTTCACCAAGTAAGCATTACAGCAGACAAAATATCAGTTTCCATAACTGTAGAAGGAATCGTTTCAGTCCTGTTTAAAGGGTGACTGCTTTTAAGTGAGACACACAAGAATAAATACTCCATGGTCTCTCTTGTATGAGAAACCCAAAATATAAATAATGTAAAGAGCGAGACAAGAGCTTGCTGGTATGAAGGAGGGAGGCAGCTCTTCCGCAAGTAGGAAGAGGATTTCGAGGTAAAGGAAGACGAGAAAGAAGGGTGGGGAAGGGGAAGTCAAAAGAATTAAAATGTGTTCCATACATGATGAAGGTAATCATCGTGTACAATAAACATAAAAAGCTTAAAATAAGCAAGTAAAATTTGATTCCTTTTGATAAAATCCAACTACATATTAATGAGTGACAACACACTGTAGGAATAAAGTAATGAATAATCCATCGTTTCACAAAACTTTATTTTACAATATCCTGTAATATCTTTTTTTAATCATTTACTGCAGACGCTGAGAGGGTGAAGCATTTTTAATTACTTTTCATTTTTAACAAGTCTGAATTGCAAACACGAAACAGACAGAACCAGGGGGAGTTTTCCTTCCACATGATCCTATGACCTTGCCTCAAACAAGCGTGCAGAAAAATGTGCACTATCTCACATAGCCTACAGGACAAACGGTGTTCCGGGCATATAGTGTTAAAATGTTAGTAGAGAGGCTCAAGTTCAGTTTTCTGTTTCATCCAGTTTCTGTGGGCTGTGATATGGACACAGGCCTGCCTCTTGGACGGACATACCCACATTCCTCTTTCTAAGACCCATGTCTTAGGTAGATGCAGATAAAATGAAAGAAAGATATCTGCAAACAAGCATTAAACAAGGCAAGGCCATGAGTTCTTGAAGAACCAAGGTCTTGCTCCAGACTCTCCCTCTGAGCCCTCCTGGTCTGGCTTTTGGTGTGTAACCAAGCAAACCCCTTGCCTTGCTGGGGGAGAGCTCCGCAGCCCCTATTATTTCTCATTGTCTTGCATCTTGTTTCATGAGCAATTAAAAATGAAAACACAGACTATGTTCCAGTTGTTTTCTTCTTATATCCTCTGGATTTAAAAGGTGTAATTACTTTTGATTCCTGTGGTTTGTCAGATTTGGTTAATCAACAACACTCTCGGTATTTAACCAAAACAACGTATCCCTTAAATAAAGGAGAAGCCAGTTTAAAGCTGCCTCGTGTGATAGCAGGTATGCCAAATTCTCTGTTAAATAGCCTCTTGGTTTAAATTAAAAACTGTGTTGATGGTTTATTAAATGCCAGGCATATCACTATTATCCAACAAAGAGACTGTTTTGTTCCTAGAATGGATCGTATTTGATAATTCAGACAAAGAAGAAAATCAAATTTTTACCTTCAATATTGTGTTATATACCTGCAAAAAAAATTTGTATTTTGTTTTTTCTAAATTAAAATTTTATCAGATCTTGTAGCCACAAAGATGGATGTTTACTCTTTCAACATCAAGAGGGAGGTTAATTTTTTTTTTTTTTTTTTTGCTTTTTGAGAAAGTGTCTCGCTATGCAGTTCAGGCTGGCCTTGAGCTCACTTTGTAGGCCAGGCTGACTTCAAACTTACAACAATCCTCCTGCCTCAGCCTCCTGAGCGCTGGGATTACAGATGTGCACCAAGGGTGGAGGTTAATCTTAAATCTGCAATATGCAGTTTGAGGCAGAGCATACAGCCCTTGGGATAATGTGAAACTGATGAGCTAATGATTTCTCAAGGTAGGCAGATGTGGTACCTAATGTGTATTCTAAGACCATCTGGGATTTCAAAGGATGTTAAGGTGAAATTAGCTCCCCAAATGTTCACTCTATGGCCATTCCTATTTTCTTCCTTTTTTTTGATCTACCTTTGCTGGTAGTGGTCAGAGCTGTCACAGCCAGTTGAGTCTGTCACAGCAGAGCTCCTCCACACTAGGGAGGACATGGCCTTATCATCCTCAGCAGTTCCCTGGAGAACACCAGGACATTCAGGCCTCTTCCCTAGCCCTGGTTTCTCCCTAATTCAGAGCACCCCGTTTTCCTTCTTCCTCACCTCTATATACACTTAGCAGCCTTGCCTGGATTCACTCCTTTCTCCCACTCTACAGCCAGAAGGAATCTCCTGAAACTCAAATGTGACCACATAAATTCCTGCTCAAAATCCCAGTGCTTCTTGGGATTATTTGCAAATGTACATAGTGTACCAGCCGCACGTGACCTGGGCCCTATTATCCCCCCTACCCTTTCCCCCATCTCCTCCAAGGCTCCTGCACATCATCAAGTCAGAACTACTTTCTGTCTCCCAAAGATATCAGTCACTCAACAAATATTTATGAAGTACTTCATGCATGCCAGCTACTAGGAACACAGAAGATGAACAAAATAAATAAAATTCCTGGACTATCCTAGAAGAAACAAAATTTAAAAAAAAAAATATATATATATATATATAATATTAAATATTTAAATAATTAAAATTAAAATATATATTATATATATGTAAAATAAGGGATAATTTCTAGTGATTAAAAAGTAACAATAATTTCCTTTTTTATTTTAAAGATAGAAGAACAAAAACATTAACAAACACACAAAGTGAATAAGATCTAGGAAGTACAATAGATATTGCTCAAAAGGAAAGAACAACTGGGATGAGGGAAAAGAGAAAAGAAAGAACAAAGGGAAAAAATGTGTATATATGTATACACAGGATAGCTAAGATAGCTTACTACTGATTTCTGTTGCTTTATTGAAAGGAACAGTTAATGTTTAATCATTTGATCAATCTTACATGCTGTTATGGGCTGTGTCTGTATGTCCCCCCAAATCCTCATGCAGTCATGGGGTGGGCCTCTAGGATTTGTGACTGATCCATGATCCAATGCTAGGATTATGGGTGTGAGTACTGCACCCGCCCTGGGACGGGTAGTTTGCATACAATGTAGGGGATGGAAAGAGGCTGCTTGCCGCCATCCCTCCCTTTTGCTCTTGTTGTTTTGCTGTGTTCTGCTGCCGTGAACTGTAGCCCTCTGCCATGTGCCGCTCTGCCTTGGAGCCAGCCAAGTATGGACTGAAGCCTCCACAAACTGTAAGCTAAATAAACCTTTCCTTCCTTAATTTTGGGCATCAGGTATTTTGTCTCAGCTATGAGAGAAAAGTAACCAAGACATACAGGCCTATATAAAAAGTAACTAGAAAACTTGTGTTTTCTTTTTTTTTTTTTTCTGTTGCTGAGAGGATAAACTGTCTGACTAAATTTGCATGTCTGTATATGGGTCCATACATCTACAATTCGAAGATATCAATGGATAAAGCAACAACTACTGTTGAGACCATATCACCTTGTCTATAGATTAGTTGTGATTGTACTATTTTCTATGATAATGGGTGTCTGTTTG
>PVLD010030280.1:0-17033 GCA_004027595.1 Dinomys branickii
AACTGTCTGACTAAATTTGCATGTCTGTATATGGGTCCATACATCTACAATTCGAAGATATCAATGGATAAAGCAACAACTACTGTTGAGACCATATCACCTTGTCTATAGATTAGTTGTGATTGTATTATTTTCTATGATAATGGGTGTCTGTTTGTCAATATGTTTTTGTACTTTTATGTTTCTAAAATAAAAAAAAATAAAAAAATAAATAAAGCTACATATTTGGTTTTGTCACGATTGTCCATTTATTTGCCCTAGGAAGAAACTTTTAAAAAGTACACGAGGGCAGTTCTCTGTGTGTTTTGGATTTATGATGTTACATTACTTCTTTCTTTTTTTTATCTTTTTATTTTTATTTTTGCTTTTCTAGGGATTGAGCTCAGGGCTCACACATGCTGCGCAAACACTCTACTCCTAAGTACTTTCTTTCGATATTTTTTATTTACTAGATTTTTTTAAATGAGGATTTATAATTAGAAAGGTGAACTTCTTATAATATAAACTGTTTTAACTGCACTTTGAGATAAAGGAGTTGTTTTTATTTATTTCTAAATTCCTAATACTCTAGTATCCTATGTCTGGAAGCTCACTGGGATGAAAGTTGAGAACACACTGCATGAGTGTGAAGGAAGCCTAAGCCAAGGACACAGCACCAGCACAGTCTTAAGTCATAGTTGTAAGAAGGCAGAAGGGTTTTCGCTAATAACTGCTGTCGTTCTTATCCTTAATAGAAAGTATCCAAGATACAGAAATGAGGTGTCATTAAACGGTTATGAACAGTTACATCCTCTCCCACTTTTGGTTTTCTCTTACTTGTTAGTTTTGTGTCTCTTTGTTATTGTTAAAGAAGTGTAATTTTGTTCATGCCACATCTCTTATAACACTCATCTAATAATTGACACAATACATGGGAGACTATGAATGACAAAGAACATAAAGGAAGCATGTATTCTTATTTTTGTTTTCATGAAAGTGTCATTACTTTCCTCCAGAAGGAGTTTTTGACCACTACAAAGAGTATTCCACTCTAGTCTCCTCGTGATCAATTGTCATTCATCGCAACTCAGATGGGCCAGAATTATATTTTGTCTTCCACTGCTTAATTTATGTATGTGTTGTAGTCATGGTTTGCAAGGAGGAGAATAAATACAGAACACATCATTTATCAGATTTTTTATATTATTCACCTAAAACATCAAGCACAGAAGAGTGCAAGAGATCTATCCATACACTAGAGACCCAAAAAATCCAGTTAAGGCCCTGGATCCCATGCCAATGTCACCCAGGACTGGAGGCCAAGAGCCCACAACCATGTCTCACGCAAGTCTGTGTCAAGGTTGTGCACTGGGAAGGCCCAAAGGTCGGTGGTGGAATACCGAAAATCTGAAACTGCAAGATGAAGTATCTGTGCCATGAGGTTCAGGGCCCTGCACTGGAGGCAGGAAATGATGCTCAAGGAAAAGGTCGGAGCAAGCCATGCTAACATCTAGAGTATATGAAGAACTCAGAAGAATCAGGACACCCTCAAATTTAAAAACCCAGTCCAAAAATGGGCATCTGAAATGAATATATACTTCTCAGATGAAGTACAAACAGCAAATAAAGATATGAAAAAAATGTTCAACATCACTGGTCTTTTGAAAAATGCAAATTAGAACAACACTGAGATCCCATCTCACCCCAGAAAGAATGGCTGTCATCAAGAATCAACCAATAGCAAATGCTGGTGAGGCTGTGGGGAAAAGGAAACCTTCACTCTTGGTGGGAGTGCAGACTGGTACAACCACTGTGCGAATCAGTGAAGAGATTCCTCAACATACTAGAAGTTCTATTTGAACTAGCTATTCTAGTCTTTCTTCCCAAAAGAATTAAAAGCATCATAACACAACAGTACTTGCACACCCATTTACAGCAGCACAATTTGTAATAGCTAAATCTTGGAAATAGCCCCCATGAAATGATGACTGCCAAAAGATGTATTCTTTTTATGTAATAGAATACTACTCTGCTATAAAGAAGGTTAAACCTGAAGCATTCATAGGTAAATGGATGGACCTTAAGACCAGTCTCTTAAGTGAAATAGAACAGACACATGTGTGTAAATATCCCAGTTATCTCTCTGGTGTAAGAAACTAAAAGCGTAAGTAAAAACCAAAATGTACAATAGGAAGCAATTGTTCAAAAGGAAAAGGGAACTACATAGGGGAGAGGGGAAAAAGAAGGAAGGGAAAAGAAAAAACAGAAAAAAGGTTAAAATGGAAACAATTTTGTGAATGGGGAGGGGTTTGAAGGGAAGGGAGAAGGATGGCAGCAAAAGAAGAATCAAGATGCATCACATAGGGTATGAATCCCACAGGATGAAAGTGATCGTTATGAACATCCAAAATGTATCAATAAAGTGAAGAAAAAAGTACATTTGGCCATAGGGGACAGTCAAATGTTAGGTTTTAAAGACCCTAAGAAATAAGAGAAATCGTCATTTTTACTTTTGAATTTAGTGATGACCCAAACAGTAACTGTGAAAAGCCCCTCTCACTACTGTGACCACAACTCGGTAACACACACACACATCAGTGCCAGGGGCCTAGCCAAGCTCCCCCACAGCCTGCACGAGGAGTAAGGAAAAGGATGGAGAAAAAACAGAAGCGAATCTAGTAATTCGTGAAAGGGGCTGGGAGTTCAGTGCCTCAGGAGGGCAAAAACAGGGCCCTTCGAGTGGCTCACCTTTTTATTTTCCCCGAGGAGAAGTAAGTGCTGGGGGGAAGAGGTGCTTTTCTTGGAACAGCGTGACGTCACAGTGGAATGGGCAATTCTGACATCACAGGGGAAGCGTGTGCCACGCATGCCCACACTGGGCGCACTCCTGCGTGTGCTCAGCAGGCCTCCCTCCCTGAGCACCACAGCGCCCAGGCCCGAGGCCTCCGATGTGAAAAAGAGAAGAAAAGCGGGAGCTTCTGCCATTCCTGGCACCCTGGGCAGGGCGAGGAGGGCCGCGCACAGGTGCTGTCCCCAATTTATAGTCTGCGTCCCCAGCGACAAATCTATGAGCACGTCAACGCTCACTTGCGTATTTTCACTTCAAACTGTCCCTTTTTCACTGTGGGTGCGGACACTCGGGGCAATTGTGTTGGATCATTCAAAGGATTGTAACAATCCCACTGCATCTCACACAATTCTCAGGATTTAAAATGTAATGGCCGAGGTGCTCTGAGCCCCGCTCGAGGGCGCGACCTCCTCTCCTCCCCGGCACCGCAGCAGCTTTCCGCTGGGCAGCGAGAGGGAGCTCCTCTGCGGCCACCAACAGTCCGCTGCCCCGCGCGCTCCCGGACCTACGCCTGCACACAACACTGTGACTAGAATGGTGAACAGCATTTGCTTACCTCAGTTTTTGTAACATGATCCACATGAGTTCACTGGGAACCTAAAGTAAGTTGTTAGTTCTCTTATTTTCAACATGAGTTTCTACGGTTTGTGAGAAACTTTTGCAGAAATTTCTCAATGCTGTTGATAGATTTTCTTTTGGTTTTATATTAAATAGAAAATACAGACTTTGACCACTGACATTTCTGATTTTGACAATGTCAAAGAGTCAGTTTTTATTTTGTAAGAAGACACATATTACACTTTTAAACTCAAACATACATTTAAAATCACGTAACAAAATAAAGCATCCCAAGGGATGGGTCATAAGCACCATCTGGGAAGGAGGGGAACGGACAGGAGCTCAGCAGTTGCCAGCAGAGATGACCTGGCACTCCGCCGATGTGAGGTAAGTGCGGATCTTCTGTAAATCCGTGTTCCGGCAAGAAAGCAGGTTATAAAAAGCAGATGGGCGAGTCTCTTCATCAGCTGACTGCAGGGACAGAAGCTCTGGCCATACTGTCTGACATTTCAGGATAAAACTAGACACCAAAGGATAGTCAATTATTATGAATACCATTAGTCTTTGTTCCTACCAGGTGTTAAAATTTGAGAAAGAGAAAGAAAGCTATAACTTTAACCCAAGGGTTGGGTTTTCATATATGCAGACCAGAATGAGGCAATCTCTTACCTATCTAAAAACTAGTAGCAGAAATCAGGTACATTTTTCTGGCAAGCAAATGATCGTGGGTGAATTGTGCTCCTGCAGGCATGGACAGATGGAGATCCAGAAAGTCGCTGCTGAGTAAACACATGGACTTCACCAAGGGACCGTGCAGAGACGGCTTTTGTTCTCTCACTTGGGAGCATCTACATCTCCTGCACTGTGCTTCATGTGCCATTTGCGTGTATTTCTTCTGATAGATCACTATTTATCTTTCTGTTGCTTTGAACTGACTCTATTGTCCACAATAGTGACTATAACAAAAGCCGTATTGAAGCACTTGATGCTTTAAGGCGCAGACACTCACCTAAGGATTGACAAAGAATATCAGGCTCCCTCATTCCACCCAGGAAAAGTACCTCCCAATTTCCCATGAAGAGCACTTGCTTTCTTTGTGTGGAATGGGGTAAGCGTTGCCAGGAAAAGCACCTATGAGGAGGAGTGCTGCCACGCCGCAGCAGCCCATAGTGGTGAGGGCCATGCGTTGGGGTGGGATTGAGTCTGGGTTTGAGAAAACGGCTGCAAACTAACTTGGAAACAGTGGGTCCCTGTGGCCTCTATCTCCTCCACATACTGGAGACTCCACAGACCTGAGACCTAGAGCACTGGTGCCTCTAAAGATGTCAGCTAATTTCCAGGGCTACTAGGGGAAAACCTGGGCTAATTGTAGCTCCTGACTTGCGGAGCTTTCTCCCACAGAGTACAAATCATTTTGCTGGAATTTCAATCTGGTGGGTGTCGGTGCGCGCGTGCGCGTGTGTGGGGCTGTCAGTGTGTGCATGTGTGTGGGTGTGTGTCGGCGTGTGCATGTGGTGCGTACTTGTTATCAGCTTTCTCCTTCCTATTATTTGAGTTTATGTACTTGAGCACTTACAAGGAGCTGCCTGTGCCAGGTGTGATGATACGAATAGGCCTCCAAAGTGGTGGGAAAAGATGAAAATGAAGCGTCATAGAACAAATCAGTGGCGTCAGAGGGTAGGTCGACGGGGAAGAGAAGGCCGCGAGAGAGCCATAACCTCGGTACTTACTGAGAGCATCTGTGTCAGGGACAGTGGGCGAAGGGCCGGGGGTGTTTCAGGAACAGTAACAGTGACTACAGTGGGCTGGGAAGCATTCCTGCCAGAGCGAGATGGGGCAGCAGGGCACCCGCAGTCTCCCCAGGTGCCTTACATTCTCAGCGGGTCTTTATCTTGCCCTCTGAGCGCTGCTGCAGCCACTAGCCCTAGGGCTTTCAGCAAGAGGAATTTCCTCATTCCATCCGGCTGAAAGGGTAAGACAAGGACAGCCCTGGACGCCTCTAGACTCAATTTGTTATCTGTGGTACCAAACAACATAAGACACAAAAATGAATTCAAAAATTGCTTCTGCTATCATTTAAGACATCAAAGTTTTTCTTTAGGTGATACATCATTTTTGAGAAATTTGGAAAGCTGCTTAAGCTGATATCTCTCCAATGGTGAAACTGTGCTCTCTGAATGGAGATGTGTATTTAAAATATTAATTTAATCTTCGAGTGAGAAATTCCTTGGGAAAAGTAAATGCAATGATATGAATTTCCATTCAGCAAAGCCAAGGAAAACAAAATTTAGAGTAACTATCTCTAAATTGTGAAACAGGAACCATTCCAGAAAAGATATGCTTCCCCTCTTGTGATGCCCTAAAATCTGGTGCTGTGGGAAAATACTGATGCTCTGGCCTCCTCGTCATTCTCCGGGTAGGACTGCATGAGGAAACAATCCAGTCTGACTTTGATTTTCTTTTTTTTTCCCTTCCCATTTTAATCCTCTGGCATGAGGAGAAAAGAGAATAAAATCTGACCAGAATTCCAGTGAGGAGTCCTGAGACACTCAGAAGAAACTATTCTATGTGAAAGTTCTCCTCTCTAATTTCCTTTTTTGGAAAATGTTTAAGGACCCATCCCATAAAGGGACAGGACAAGATGGCTTTTTGGACAGTGCACGGCAGACAGCTCCTGGGGCAAGGAATCCTGAGAATCACTGAGGTCCAGACCTGCATTGCCTGCTTGTTTTCACAGCAGCCCAAAAGGTGGGACATTCAGCCTACATACTGTTCTTGCAAACTGAGGGATTTCAAACAGTGTCCCCCCACAGAGCAGAGCAGACCCCTAAAACAAAAAATCAAGGAAGGGTTGGGAGATGCTCACCCGGGCAGCGATCTTCTTCAGGCCCTTCTGAAGGCGGAGGTTGTTTCGCGCCAACATCCCTCCCTCTCTTAGGAGCAAATCTCGCATTTGGGGCAGCTGGTAGCCTTCGTTAACGAGGTGGAACAGGGGGTCGTCCCAGGAGCTCAGCAAGGCGGTCAGGCGGCTGATGGAGTCCTTGTACTGAGCGGGAAATTAAGGGAGATAACTGCTGGGTTAGTTGTGTGTGATTAGATGAGAGAGACTGAACTAAAATGTTTTTGGCGACTCGGTGTATGCTAAGTTTTTCTGTAGTTGATAGAAGTTGTAAAAAATTTTTAAATTTAAGCCATTGGCCTATGTTTTGCTACAGTAATACAAACACACACCAAGCTGGCTTATGGAAATAACAGCGTTTTCTACTAAGAGTGTTACTCAACATTCATTTCTGATTGTCCTTTGAAATTCTGTGTATTTAAAATCATGTTAAGACTTTATAGAATGGAATCAGTAGAAAAAGGTTAAAACAGCAAAAAAATTAAATCTTCGATAATGCCTAAGGCTTGATGTGTAGACTGCTGTCGTCGGAGAAGAGAGCAGAGTTGCATCTGTGAGGAACAGGGTATGGGATGGTACAGGACATACACAGGTGGGGGGACTCAGGTGAGCTGGAGGAGGAGGCGGGGTAGGTGTGGAGGGTGAGGAAGCTGACACTGAGGCAGCAGACGCAGAGCCAGATGGAGAGTGTACAAAGTGCGGGGAAGATGGGCACATCACTCAGGGTCCATGGATATAAAAGGGCCCCTACGCAGGGACTTAAGAAAACTGTAACAAATAAAACTACACCTGCTTTCTTATGTATATATGTGAATGCCCAGTTCTTCAAACTCCTCTTCAGCCTATTTCCAATCCTAAGTATGAGGTATCAGCTTAAATAGTATCATCTGAATGTATAATTTATGCAACTGGCACAATATTTAGCATTTGATTTTATGTATAAGTTATCAACTACATAGTATAATTTTTCTTTAGTTGCTTGTTCTTCTTCCCTGTCCCCTCCACTTGTGACTACTGTTACCAAATATCGCAGATCCTCTCCGAGCCGACAGTGTGACAACGCCAGCGTCCTGCCTCCATCGTCCTAAGGAGCTGGGAGCAGGCTCACCTGCAACTGCTGGCCTCGCTCCTGGATGGCGGCGGTGGAGAGGGAGGCCTGGGCCACGGTCAGGGAAGCTGTGTGGCACTGGCTCACAGCCGGCATGGAGAGGAACGGGCTCTGGGAGTAGTGGGTGTCCTGGAAATGAGGAAGAAAAGTCAGTGGTTGTGGTCTGGTAACAAAAAAAAATTCCTTAGCAGAACATTAGCACATTAGATAAATGTGCAATTTTTTCAAAAGTCAAAGCTGTATGAAAACTGAAACTAAATAATTAAGAAAGTAATCTTTTGCCTGTGTATTTCCCCAGGAGCTCTTCAATCACAGTTTTTCAGCTAACTTTTCTAACCTCTGCGCCCCCGCCTGCTTTGCTATGCCCTCGAGGTCTCCCCTTTCGTATGACTTAGTACTTGGAATGCAAACACTAAAAACATCAAAATGCACAGTGTATGAAGTATCATTTTCTCTACAGCAGGACGTAAGCACAGGGGTGCACACGTGTCTACACTGTCCTGCTCAGTCTCTGTTTCCTGAGGGTCCAAGTGACATTCTTTCCATAAAGAGACGTAAAATATAACTTCTTTTTCAGTTGCCTAATACATACACCTGTGTCCTGCCAACTGTATAGTAAATTCAAAATAAAAATTGTCATTATTACAAACTCATAAAACAGGATGAATATTGGACACCGTACTCATAAGTGAAATAAATCAGAGGTTCGTGTGCGGGCAGCGTATTGTATCACTGGTGTAGGAATCTGAAGATGGGAATGTGGACTGAGGGGTGTGAAGGGAATCTGCTCAAAGGTAGGGAGCAGGTGGGACGAGGGGAGGAGGAAAAAGAAGAAAGGGACAAATATGTATCTATGTATGTATATGCAGGACAGCTAATCTGATGCCACTGTTGACCTGTGTTGCTTTACTGTAAGGAACAGTTCACGATAGTTTGATCAAGATTGTATGTCTATATGTGATTTCTGGAACATGCACTTTGAAGTTACCAATGTGTGGTGCAGCAAGCACTGGTGATTCCCTGTCGCTGTGTCTATAATCCAATTTTGATTGCACTGCTCTTGTGCTACTTTGTGTCTTTTTGTTAATGTTTTCCTTTTGTTGTTTTTTTTGTTTTCTTTGTTTTTCATACTTTTAAAAATAAAAAAACAGGACAAATCATTTTAAGAAATTTGAAGTAATGGACTGACATTAAAAACAAAAAGAAATACAGAGAATAGTGCAAATACAGAGCCTTAAGCAACGGTTGTGAAGTTTTAAGGATTACTAGGAAGGTGTGGCAGGATATCTGCAAGAGAGTTGAAAATGGAAAATGAAAAAAGAACACCACAGAGTAAAAATGGAATATATCGACAAATGGATGGTACAGCCACGGGGTCACGTCCTCTGTGGGGGCTCTCTAACGTGCTAAGCCTCCTCTGTGGTCTGCTCCTCACCGATCTAGAAGAGAAAGCAAAGAAGGTTAAAAGAGAAAACGAAGGATGTTCTTTGTGAGGAACATAGAACCTATTTCCACTTTTAAACTGCTGTACATTGTAATTATAAACTCCTCCACAGGAAATCTTAGAACAATGATTCCTAGCATTTGCGAGTTTTTAGATTTTTATTGCTCAGAAATGAATTCAGACTACTTCAACTCTGTTCATTCCACCCACTTTACTGCAATGTCTTTATCTTTTCCTGGCTGGCTGTGGTGCACCCAGTGTGGAGTCCTGAGGATCATCACCACTACTGAAAAGAAGTAAGTGTTCCTCCTCAGCTACACAAAAAAGTGGTTTTACTAGGTGTTTAAACTTTTAAAACTTAAGTGAATTTCCGGAAATGTTTTTAAGATCATTACCTTCTATTACAGTCTCAGATGTAATATAATCATCCCTTCTCTTGCTCCGCTTTTTATTAGCTGCTGCTTTGTTAGCCTACTGATATACATCACTGAAAACTTGGCTGATGAGTCCTTCATGTTTAGATTGTACTGAAGCAGTTAGTTAAAGGCTTCTTTGGGAAAGAGGAAAAAGGGAGTACTTACAAATTCCTGAAGGAGTTCTGAAGAGAAGAGATGCATGAAATCGTACAAAATGTTTGCAGAATCAAACAGGTCCCGAAGTACTCTGAGCACCCATCCCTGTTGGGGCAAGTGGGTGTGGAGGCCACAGTCTTACACAGGAGCAGGCTGGACACGACAAGCAGCAGGAGGGACCCTGCTCCAACAAACACAAGGCATGCTAAGATGACCCGCTTAGCCAGTTACAGAGCAGCCCTCCCCAGGAAAGCCTTGTCATCCCACTCTCCTGCACTGCATGGCTTGGTGCTTTCAGAGCTGAGATGGGGAGAATCGACAGCACCCACTGTGTGGGTTTGGGACATAATCATATTTGCACAGAAGTGAGTGACTTCTTGCATTTCTCTATTGCTCCCAGAAGTGTTCCATGCTTTGAAAATAGTTAGAGTTTAAATTAATTGTGTTTGGGGTGTTTAAATGATTGTCTTAAAGCAATTCAATGTCTGGAAATTCTGTACATTTCTGGTAGTGAGACACTCCTGGAGATTGTAATTTTTGACTCATTTTCCAATGTTTGCATTTTGGACACTGATGTGAAAGAGAACAACAGTTTACTTGCTGAGTTTTTATCTTTAAGCTTTAATAGAATAAACCAGGATTTTTTATTATCTAGTACTGAATATGAAGAGAATCCTTCAACAAAAGAGTTGCTGTGGCTTAGATCTGCTAAAGTAACATCATAATCCCAAGCATTTGCTAGAAACTTTCCAAAACCTATAGATGTTTTTTCTAGAGTTGAAATTTATTATCATCCTGGGAGACAGACTGAGGTTTAATAATTAACTTCAGATCATACTGATGAGTCACAATGCTTCCAATGGTCGAGTGATTTACTCCAAGCCCTGTTATTAGCATTGGAGATGCAACACATCAGTACTGTGGTGCTTGTACCTCGCCACGTCACACTATACACACCTGTGGTTCTCAGGCAGGAACCACATCAGCAGCCACAGGGCACAGTGTATGCAGAACTTGTTACCATCACCTATGACAAACAACCCTGTGCCTTGGGCATTAGAAAATAGGGGCCTTCAGAAGTTTGTTTTTCCCACTTTTATTGCATTTTGAAACTCCCACTGTACCACTTTGAGAATGTTCAAAGGAGATTTCACAATTTGCCATTTCAGTAGGTGGAAAAAGCACAGTTCTGTAGTATATCAGTAATTTAGACCCACAAAATCAAACAACCTGGAGCTACCAAATAGAACTAGCATGTTACCTCCAGTGACTATATCAGGAGAACTTCTAATATTAAAATACCAAATCTAGGGGGTAAGTTCCAGAAAACTCTCATAAATGCAATTTAAAATCTCCAAGGTAAATCTAGGTGGTTATTAAAATTTATACATGAAAAATATATGGTAACAGGGGCTGGGGATATAGCTCAGTGGAATAAGCACTTGCTTAGCAAGCACAGGATCCTGAGTTCGATCCCCAGTACCGCAAAAAATAAAAAAAAAAGAAAAAGAAAAATATATGGTAACAAATATGTAAAATAAATAAACATACCTTAAGTTATTTCACTGTAGAATGTAACTAAAGAAACTTCTAGTAGCAATATTAAAATGAGATATAATTCATATATCTTAACTTTTGAAAGTATAATGATTCTAAAATGTGCTTTATACATGCTATATTAACATAACATAGCCAAACAGATATTTCATGAATGTCAGTAACAGACATGTGCTTTACTTGCAAACTCGGTTTGCAGCCCTAGGAACTTCATAAACAGATGGAAGTTCTTTAACTTGACCACATTTACCTACATGTATGTCATCAAACAGATTTTCAGTCTAAGATAAGATAGAATAAACCCATTTTTCTTTATATTGTAAATTTGTGGTTGCTACTAATTTAGTTTTCTTGCAAGTGTCATCCAGGAAGTAAAGGTAATTATTTGTACCAGCCTGGTTTTACTTTTGAAGAGCCACTGGGCCTGAACCAAGCTGACAAGGACATGTAACATACACATCTGCCATCACTGTCCACACTGTGGCTTCAGAACTCAATTTCATCAAGTTAATTCAACTTCCCCAATTCATGTAACAGACTTGAGAACCAGAAAATGCCATCTGAGGTTCTGACAAATTAGACGCCCTGACTTTTCCAGAGTTTCTGAGTCTCAGCCTTACTGACTTTTTCAGCTGGATAATTCCTTGTTCTGGGTTCTGTCCTGTGTATCGGAGAAAGCTGAGCAGCACCCTGTCCTCTGCCCGAGAGACCAGCACCCACCTCCCTGGGCCTCTTGCTTCTCACCGAGGATAGTACAAAAGGTCTCCATCCATTGCCCAATGTTCAGAACACGGAACATTCCAGCATCTGAGGACCAGTGAAGCACACTGCTCTGCCCAGTACAACCGCTTTCCAGAGCAGCATTTGGATAATTTTAAATCATAGAACCCTGAAGCCTCTTGCCACGAGCTAAACTCCACACTCCGCACCCAGGAGCGTTGGCGAAGCCACAGCGCTGACTTGTTGCACACACCTTTCCCCTTGCCGTCCATGCTGGGATCGCAGCGGGCAGCACGCGTCCCCAGAGAAGGCCTGGCCGCTCTCCGACTGGTCCTTATGTCGTGTAGAAACCTGCGACATTGCAGGAACAGTCAATCAGACATTCTCTTCCCTCTCCACACTCTGCTTCCGTCACTGACATTACGCTGGTACTTTCAATGATCAAATGGTATTTTATCTCTTACGCACATTCCTGAAGACCTACTGGCCAGAAGTGGGGTTTTGATGAATTAGATTGAAAGGACATGAGAGGAATGTTGAGATGAGATCTAGAAACCAGTTTCGGTTCCAGGACCTTTGAGCTACTGTACTTATTTATTTGAAGATTTGCCTCCTCTTCTCTGCAGGTTCTTAAGCATACAGCATTGTATTTCACTTAGGAAATATTTTCTTGTATTTTCAATTATAAGATTTCTCATTCAAGATTGCTTGGTAAATAAAGTTGCAAAATGTATGTACTAAATACCAGAGATATAAAATAAATGTTTTAATGGTGAGATTTGTAATTCTCTGGAATACACTGTTAGGATTTTACTAATTTTTACCTGCCTTTACACTTTCTTTTTTGTCCTCTTTAGAATGATACATCTGTATGGCTCCTTGTTTTATAACATGTATTTTCGTCTGTTTATGGATTTTTATTTTAACATATGGGTCAAGTTGTATTACTGTCCCCACTTTACAGATTAAGAAACAGGCTTGCAGAAAATAAATACAAAGGTATGGAGAAATTTCTAGGCAGTCAATTAGATGCAGAAGGATCACCACTTCAAGAGGAATTAAGAGGGTATGAAGAGAGGGATTTAGATCATTTAACACATGGCCGGGTGTGGTGGCACAGACCTGTAATCCCAACACCTTGGGAGGCTGAGGCGGAGGATCGTTGTGAGTTCAAGATCAGCCTGGGCTACAAAGTGAGCTAAATGCCAGCCTGAACTGCATAGTGAGACCCTGTCTCAAAAAGACCATTTAACACAGACTAATGTGCACACATCAAAGATGTGCAAGCTTTCACCACTGAACTTACAGAGTTTATTTGGGGTATGGAATATAGAAGTTTGTAAAGGTAAAATACATACTCAGGCATGCACACACACACACACACCACACACATACACTCACAGTCATACATACCTTCTAGGCAATATAATAAAACATGCTACTATATTGTTTCCACTCTCATCAAAGTTTAAGGTGGATAAACTGTAATTAGTTTATGTTCAGTTTGCCTTCTCGGACCCAAATGATTCTGGGGAAAGGTACAAAATTCATTACTCAAATAACCAAAAGAGCTGTGCGCCTCTTAGTTACTTCTTTAATGAAATGACAACAAAAAATAAAACTGAAGTCAACGATGACCTTCCATAATTCTTGTGCCCACATCTAAAGCAGCTTGTGACCTCTGATTTCAATTTTACTGGTTCAGAAAGTAGATGGATGAATGAGGTCATTTAAAAAATACTCTCTTCTATGACATTTTTCCCGTGGTTATTAATACCATATATATGCTTTAGCAGTTATTGGACTAGAAGCCAACATCTTTGAGAAAATGTCTCCTAACTGTCTCAGCTCAGGCAGTGCTACATTTTGCATCATCCACAGTAAGTGTGGTACTTCCTTGGCTCTGTCCATCTAAAACCTGGTCGGGATTCCCCCACTTCTACTGTGCACTGGTTGTCTTTGCCTAACAACAAAAGTCCAAGTTACTAAGTAAGCAGAGCTGGGGGTAGAGAAATTAGTACTATCCCCTATCCCCTCCTCTTCCAGAAACTGAAGAGTAACAAAATCTTCCTCGAGTAATGACATGGACAGTACTCTTAACATGAAGGTGTTGAAAATTCTGTAGACAGCCAAGGTAAGAGTGATCTAAGAAAATCTGAGATATGTGTATTCACTGGAGACTAACTGATGTTACAACTACAAAAAGGGAAGTCACTGAATAAAACTTACTGTGTGCCTCCTTGCTGTTTCCTATGAGACAATTGTAATAATAGCTAAATAGTGTAAAAGACATATTCTATGCAAAAGTCATACTTATTCCTTTTTTTCTACTATATATGTCACCACTTCAACACTTGGTGCTCTTTTTCTCTTTATCAAACGGTGCCCTTAAATTAGAATATTAAAGAAATGCACTAAGAATGGCTTTATCTCTTTTATTTTAGCAATTCTATTTGTCCAATGTGTCCCATGGCTCGTGATTAAACTGAGAGCTAGTGTCTGAATTCTGTCAAGTAGCTGAACAAATACCTTAAATTATCTTAAAGTTCTTGTGCTATTGTGAGTATGTAAAACTAGTCAGCAATTTTTCCATCTTCTATTAAAGGGCTCCAATTTAAACTTTAAGTAATATTAAATTATTTTCATTCCCAGTTAGGAATATGCTTAAATTACATTCTTTTTTATTTAGTTACGTTTAAGTTTAGAATAGTTTTTATTTTTCTTTGTCGTTGTGATAGACCACATTAAAAAGCATCACAATTTGAAATTTTTCCTATGTAAGACACAGAGGCAGGTGTTAAAAGATGAAAAAAGTAAAAGTTAGTGAATTGACTTTAATATGGTAAAATATGCAAAGAGCTAAATACATTTTGTTTGTGGATTTAAAAATTCCAAATAATCATCTTTTAGAACTGGGTCTACAAGTTCAAATAGAACATATGTTGCTTTCAATATAACCTATCAGGAGATGTAAGGCACACATTGAAGAAACAATCAAACGTTCATTCTTAAATGACATTGCCTTCAGGATGAGCAATATATAACGGCTTAAGTTCATCCTATTCTTAGATTAATTTCATGAACATTAAGACAATTTTCTTTTCAAGTTCTCATGTTTAATGCTGGTTTGGGGGGAGGGTTTTGGAGAGCATCACTTACGTTAATGACTCTGAGTCCCAAGTTCTTAATTGGTTGCAAAGCTTTAAGAGCATTTGCTTCTTAACTAAGAATGCAACAGCTGAAGTACTTCAAATTTCATATACAATACGAAATTCATCCATCCATTGGTCCATTTGTTTAACCACCCATCCCTTCATCCATCTATTCCTCCAAATCTCAATCGTTGTTACCTACCTGAAATGTGACCCTGACCCATGCCTACTCACAAGGATAATTTTAAATTATGTATTTTAAATGTTAACTAGCACCGGCACCACCCAGCAGAACTTAAACCTCTAGCCATAGATCAATGGCCCTGAGGTCTCCAGAACAGATGTGCTTTAATTCTCTATCTTCTCCATTTAGCAAGCACGTGTGGGGTTCCCAGGCAGGAGTTAGGGCAACCTGGAGGAAGCCGGGCTCCAAGTGTTTTTAATAGTTCATCAAGCTGTCCCTGTGCACACACACTGCCACCCCTGCTTCCTTGCACTGTTAAGCTTTTCCATGCTTTGAAAGAATTCACACAGAGAAGTAAGGCAGAGCTTCAGAGGAAATGATACCTCCAGCTCTCACCTATGCCTCATTCATTCTCAGATACTGTTCTTTCTGATAATATCAGAAATATCTTTGCTACAAAATTACAATTTAGATCGGATGGGAAGATGGCGACCAGGTGAGCAGCAAGGGAGCGATCCTTCTTAATAAACACCACCAGCTCGAGACAGACTTGGCGAGCGTGAATGCCGGGACCTCGGCTGGGAAGTTCAAACTGGGAGTATTTCTCTGAGATGCCAGGGGAGATGTGGTAGGGCGGACCAGGCTGCCGTGGCGAGACGTGGGAAAGCCCCAGACGCTGGGAGCCAGGGACGATCCACGCGGGGAGGAAGCTTGGCTCAGTCCAAGCGCCCAGGGAGCGCAGCCAGCTCGGTCCCTCCCGCCTCCCGAGCCGGTGCAGCCTTCCGGCGACTCCCGACAGAGATCGGCTTGTTAGCGGCGGAGACGCCCGGCAATCCCACGTGTCGTGCGTATCGGGCAGGCCGCGCGGAGGGCCCCAAACGCCAGGAGCCAGAGATGCTCCGCGCGGGGAGGAAGATTGGCTGGGTCCTAACGCCCTAAGAACACAGACAGCTCGGTCCCTCCCGCCTCCCGAGCCGGTGCAGCTCTCCGGCGACTCCCGACAGAGATCCGCTTTTTGGCGGCGGCAACGCCCAGCAGTCCCACATTTCGCGTGCATCGGGCGGGCCGCGCAGAAAGCCCCAAAGGATAGACTGGCACCTTGGAACCTTCATGCCTGCAGAGACTCCAAAAACCGGTGAGATATCGGCGCTCGCGACCAGATCACCGAGTGGGGGAGGAGAACCATCCCTATACCTGCAGGGAACCCTGGGACGGCGGGGGAGCGGTCTTACACACCTCACCCAGGTCACTAGGTAGTGAGTATCTAACCAATATTGGTACAGCCTTTTAAGCGGAACTTTCAGCAGAAAGCTTAAGGGACATTGCCCCAAAGAAAAGTCATTGGAGCAACCTCTGCAGCAGACCTTTGCCTGCTGAACTGACTGGGGAATCTACTGCTCAATATTTTGAATCAGATACCCAAAAAAAAGGGAAGACAAAAGAAAAATCTCAGCAGAAAGCTTAAGGGACATTCTCCCAAAGAGAAGGAATCATTGGAGCAGCCTTTGCAGCAGACCTCCGCCTGCTGAACTGCCTGTGGAATTTATAGCTCCACATTTTGAATCTGATACCCACAAATGGGAAAACAGAGGAGCAAAACACAGTCTCAAAACTCAACCCCACCCAGAAAAAGTTTTGAAGAGGAAGAAACAAGGGAACCAGGAAGCCTCATAACTTCAAGATATGAAACGATTGCATCCGAAATTAAACAACTCCAACAGGCCATGAAAGAGCTTAAAGCAGAAATAACCCACATACCCACAATGATTCCTCAGATAAAAAACGAGATGAAAACAATGATGGAAGAAATGCACCATCTACACAGACGAGAAATAGACAAAAGTCTAGAAGAAAATAGGAAACAAATAGAAACCTTACAAGAGCAATTCAGGAATGAATTACCAATAATGAAACAGGTCCAAAGAGAATGCCAGGATTTGAAAACTAACGCTGAAAGCATGAAAAACCGTTTAAATGAAACCGAAGATAGAATCTCAGAACTTGAAGACAGC
>PVLD010030281.1:0-16968 GCA_004027595.1 Dinomys branickii
TAGCTGGGCATGGTAGTACACTCCTGTGATTCCAGCACTCAAGAAGCTAAGGCAGGAGAATTGCCATGAGTTTGAGGCCAGCCTGGGCCGAATAGTGATTTTAGGGCAGCCTGAACTACATAGCAAGACTCTGTCTCAAAATTAAAAAAAAAAAAAAAAAGCAGTGAATGCTAGCAAGAATGTGTAGGAAAAGGAACTCTTTTACGCTGTTGGTGGAAATGTAAACTGGTACAACCACTATGGAAAACAGTATGGAGATTCCTCAGAAGACTAAAGATATAAATTCCATTTGACCCAGATATACCTCTCCTGGGTATGTTATTGAAAGAAAGACATCATATTAGAGTGATATATGCATACCGATGTGTACTATTTATTTATTCTTATTAGCATAATTGTGAGACACATAATAAACGCACCCATCGTGGGCAATTGGTACCTACACATGTAGTACCTTCATCCTTTCTGCTTTCACTTCTCCTCCTTTCACTCTTCTCTCCTCCATCCCTTGATCCCCTTCTCATCTCTAAAAATCTGCTTTCAGTTTCTAATAATCTATGTTTTGTTTTGCTTTTTAAATTACTTGTACTTTGGATTTCTCATATTAGAGAAACCATGAGATATTTAATCTTCTGTGTCTGATTTACTTTACTTAGCATTATGGTCTCAAGGCTTACCCACTTGAATACTCTTGCTTATAGCAGCACAGTTCACCATAGCTAAGCTCTGAAAGCAGCCAGATGCCTGTGCACAGATGAACGGTATGTGAGGTATAGGTGCACTGTTCATCCACAGAGCAGAATGAAATCATGTCATTGGCAGGAAAATGGATGGACTTTGAGACCATCGTGTTAAGTGAAATAAGTCAGACACATAAAGTTCACCATCACATGGCTGCTCTTATATGAAAAATCTAAATTATTAATGAATGAAATAAAGGAGGGGTGATAAGAAATAAGAAGGCAGGCTTTTTGGGGATGATGAACGAGATCAAGGTGGGGCAGGCACGGGAGTGGAGAATACAAGGGACTGACAATGACGAAGCTCTGTTATACTCATGCGGGCAATGTCCCAGATATAAACTGCCAAACTTCGTTTTTTCAGAAAGAAAGATCTACGTAACTTTTTATGCTTTATGAAAATTGTCCAGTGAGATTTGCGATATGTTCTATTAGAGAATAGAATTTTAAGAATATACACATTAAAATGAGAGAAAATGTTTAAAAGCCAAGGGTCTAGTCCTGGGAAGATGGGTAGGAGCTACCTTCATCAGATGCCAATACTAATGTTTACATCTATGGCTAGGCTTATCAGATAAACAGTTCAGGACGTGCTTAGTCCCAAGACTTGCAATATGCTATATTACCGTCTTCTGACAGTAATAAAGAGACCTTGTTCTACAGAAAAGGGATGAGACAGTCTGTAGAACCCATATGTGGTCTTGCCAAGAAACTCTTGGATAACCATAAATTGTTCAAAATCATATCTATTTACATATTGGGACTCAGGCCATTTAATGGTAATCCAGGGGCCTTTATCTCTAAGGACTAGAAGGCTAACTTCTAATTTGTTTGGCTATGCTAACAAGACTATATCATTCACCTACTGCTAATTCCTCTATTTTACTCTTTAATTTCTTCATGTTATTTTTATGTCAGATGAGAATGAATCTTACATTCAAGGATACAAGGAAGAGAAAGATATTCAACCACTTTTCTCAGTTATCTATTCAGGAAGTGGAAAAAGAAAATGAAAAATAATGATGAACGAACATGACTAGTTAAGGGTTTATATGGGAATAAATGACAAGGATATAGCATGCCCCTGACTTACTGTGCTCATTGCCTCCGGAAAGGCTTTAAATCTTCCTTCACTGTAATTTCTATCCATAGAATTACATAAAAATGCATGTAGAAATGTTTTAGTTATTTCATGGTCTTAAAAGTGCCTATCTTTTTGGTGACCTAATTATAAAACATAGAGGAATACTCAATAAACATTTGGGGCTTTTTCTTTATTCTTTGTCCTTAAAAATTATAATAGGGAAACTAAGAGCTATGGCAACACATAGCATATTTAGTACCCTTCGTGGAAAGAACACAAGATTACCAGGCAGCATTATCAATAAAACAAACATATATCCCTTCTGAAGATTCATTCCTACCTTGTGAGTTTAATTGTTGGATTCTGTTCCACAGCACAAAGTTTATTCTTGTGACTAATGCTATGAGATATGTATTAACCATATTCCCAGAAAGGCTGATGCACGAATGTGCAACTGAGTCTAAGAGTACTTTCATAAGTAAAGGGAACTTTCGAAAGACTGACACAGGCCACAGGCCCAAGCACGATAACATATACACAGCCTTGCTTTCTTCTGGCTCCACTTTCCAAGAGATACAGGAAAGGCCATCCTACCGCGGCTCTTCAAGACTTCTATGACTTACCTGGTAGAATCTGATCTCATGCGGTAGAAAGATGTTTATTTCACGGGGATCTCTAAGAGTGTCAACAGCCAGGACCCCAAAGACCCTCATATAGGCATCCTGAAGAGGCAGAGCCAGGAATGACCCATTATGATCATTTTGCTTGCGGGATTTGTTCCAGAAAAAGATGTTCCCATGATACTGCACTTGAGGGACATGAATTGGCTCCCCTTCAGCCACTACTGTGAAGCTGAGAAAAAAGGATACAAGGATGGGAATGAGCCACAGGCGGAGGCTTTCGGTTAAGCCATAGAAGAGACTAGAACAATTTGCCACCCATAATCATGGACATTATATGTAAAAGAAGCAAACTCAGGTAAGATTACAAGTTTTTAGGGCCTGATTCGAGGGAGATACTTAAAACACAGCTGTAGCTCCTACTGTAGAAAACATATAAATAGGATGAAGAGATATAACTGGTGGAGCTGACACTGTGGAGTGGAGGCCCTGGGTGGCGAGTCACTGCTTAAAAGTAAGCTCTAGAAATGACCGACTGAAATCCTTCGGGACTGGAAACCCATCAGGTCCCACTCTGGATTCACTGATAACATTTCCCTCCTGAGCTGCTCGCTAGGGTTTGGATGCCAGTTTACTTCAGAAGGGGAATTATTTTTTTTAGAAGAGTGAAACTCTTCAAGAAGTTCTTACCTGATTCCCTCCATGTCCTGGTAGAGCACTTTGTTCAGTACAAATGGAGCATCATCTAGGGTACAAGCCACATTTCTCAATAGAACAGTCCCTCTGTCTGGTAGTAGCAGGTTTTCTTCTAAGAGGGAAATGTGGGCACTGATCTTCTTATTTCCATGGGCTTCTGCATCCTGTAGCAAAATGTTTCTATGTATTTGCAAGCAGTCAAAGAATGTCTTAATTGTTTTCCTAGCCAATTTGTGAGTTCTCTGAATAAATTATGCAGCTGTATATTACTATTCATGGCAGGGGGAAGAAGGCTGGCACCACAGATGTCCTCTAAACCTGAGCTTTAGAGAGTGGAATGGGTTTCCTATATGCCACCCACACCGCTTTATTGACAATGAGCACAAGAACAAACACAAAACAAAACTTCTCATGTCTAATTAAATTTATAGGCTTAGATTCCTCCGAACTACAGTCATATTTTCGGGGCTCAATTAAAAGTATTGATTTTAGAAAGCTGGAAGAAGAAAATGCCTTTATCTCACTCATATCTCTTCATCATTTACATGAATGTGAAAAAATGATCTCAAGGAATTCTTAACATGGTTTGGATATTTGATCCATGTAATTTAAGAAAAAGATTTCTTGAAGCCCCAACTGTACTTTCCACAACTGCTATTTTTAATAAAAATAACTGAAAGTTCTCTACATTTAAACATCTTAAATAACTAATGATATTATGTGTTAACCCATAGGTTGAACATACTCATGAAGTGAGCACACAAGAGAGACCTTTCTTGGTATTTGTCTTTCTCTATACTTGGGTTTGCTTTTGCATGCTCTCCCTTCTGCTTTTATCCCTCCTTTCCACATATAAGACCAATGGAGTAACTGCCAAACATATATTAAGAGTTCTTTTAGGGTACCATGAAGCAAGTAGGAGTAATGCCACTTTTCTCTTGGTTGAAGCATTTCTAATGACTTTGGAAAATTCATTTATTCAGGAGGTGATATCAGTGCGAAAGGGTTGGTATTTAGCTGAGACAGCTGTTCATTCCCTGGCTCAGTAGAATCTGTGACGTGTACAGAGGATAGCTGTGCTGGTCTGCCCAAAAGTAGTAGCAACCTAAGAATTCTGGAGGAGGCAGCAAGGCTGTGGACAGTGGCCCTTTAGGTCATATGTTCTAAGGAATAGGATTCTATAATAGTCTCACTGCTTGCTTCTAGGCCATGCTGTGAAATATTGTATGACACTGGATTCTATTTTATAATGAATTTACAGTTTAAATACTTTCTTTTAAAAGTAATTAATTACATAGTTTCTAAAATATTATGCAAGGAAAATGTAGCTTACACTGTGCATCTCCTTAGTGGTGTTTTTCATTATCAGCCTATTTTCTATTTTAACTCATTTGACCACAGATAAAATTAGAAATCCCAAGATGTCTTTTCCACATCTTACTTTTCTACTTTTCTTTTCTGCTTCTATATTGCCACTTAGTAATTATTCCAGTTGTATTTCACTCAGGTTTTGGGTCATTGATTCACTATAATAATGAATCAAACATCTGTAGCTGCATCCAATGCCCTGTGCTTCTATGAAACCATTGAAAATTACTGTCAGGATTTTTTCCTTAAGTATCTCTTAAGGAAACACACCTGGGTGAGCGCCTTGAAAGTCTCGGTGTACACTGGCTCCAGAGATATCCCACTGGTCTCTGCAGCACGTTGGATTTGATGCAGCCATTTCCATCTTGCACAGTTCCTCAAACTCTCAATGTGGTCCTTCTCCACGGAGTTTGTCAGAAATTCCACCACACTTTCCAGAACTTGATCTTCATCGCCCCTGAGTTCAGATACAACCAGCTCTATGTACTTCTGAAACTGTTTTGAAGACAACTTTACTTCATGACCAGAAGGTGGCTTTGGAAAATGTATATGTAGTTTAGCTAAAAGACACAAATGCAAAACCAACAACTAACTAAAAGGTAATTTACCCATGGGGGAAATTTTCATTTTCCTCTTAGAGGAAGTTGAAGTCATTAGCAGCTACTCTCTATGGACAACCAAGCATATCAAAGCCATATCTGGACCCTATGGAACATTTCACAATGGCTTATTATACTAATTCTGTATAACTCCTATGTCATGTTGTGTTTTTCTTTTCCTTTCTTTTAATTCTACCACTTCGTCTGGTGAAACTCCCAGGGTCTAATCTGATTCACCCCTATAGTTGGCTTTGCATGTTCAGTAAACTACTTCTATCCTGTTATTGTCTGACAATGCACTGGGTGGCCCAATCTCTTTCGTTCCTTCTCTCATAACTCCAAGCCAGCTTTTACTGGTTTACCAATAGCAAATGCTCCATAAGTATCTGTAAAATTAATTAAAACATAATTTATATTGTCCCACTCCCTATTTTAAAGTCCTACCATAGTTGGATCTAGTCTATTTCCCATCATATATGTTCTTAATACCATGCAGGGATTATTTGCTCCAGGGTCCCCATTCTACACATAATCCCTGACATGCCTGGCATACTTCTGCATTCTACCAGTTTTATTTTTTTCCAGTGGTACAGTGATGACTCTACCAAGCCTGAACATTACCAGTAACTTACACCTTCGCTCTGTTTATGCATATTCCTTTACCTGCCTCCTTGCACCACTTACTAATATCCTGAGTTTGGCTTTATCTGTTCCTCTTTTCTCAGTAGTGTTGTGGTTATATAAAAACATATGTGTAACACATACATACTTCTAAACAATTTGTGCTTCAGTTTTGTCTATTTGTAACCTTTAGGAAAAAGTTACCAAACAATATACAGTTTTCTGGGACTTACTTTTCATTCACCATTATTATGCTATGATATCTATCCATGTTCTATAGCTGTGACTCATTAATTTTCACCACTGTATGTCATTATATGAGTATACCATTGCGGATTATTTATTCTCTTTCAAATGATGTTCAGGTTGTTTTCAACATTTTGCTCTTAGGCATAGCAGTACAAGCATTTTTGTACATGGCTCCTGTGTATATTTACATAAATTAATAAGTCATTAGAATATGCACCCTTTTCCTTTAAAATATGGTTCTAAACCTGTTACTCTTCGAAAAGTTTTCCACTGTAATTCAGTCTTCCCCTGAAAGATAATTGCATGCATTCTATGTTTGACAATTAACAAAGACTACCTGGAACTTGTGGTCATTTTGTCATGGGTAAGCTTCTCACTTACACAGCTGAAGATCTCACCTACGTAGTTGAATATTTATTGACATTTGCTCTTTAGCATCCACTCATTTTTCTCTTGGCGGTGGTTGTATTTCCGATTTTGTTTTGGAGAAACCAATCCATTCTCTTCTCAGTTCATGTGTGAACATGCCTCTCAGTCTTATCCCAGCCAGGGGATCTTATGCCTTTAGCCAAAGTGGTTGGGTTAGTGCCAGATTAATACCAGACATTTTTATGATTAGAAAGAGGACATTTTCCATTTTATTTTTATTAGACTTGAATGAACCTGTGAAGATGTGAGACTGGACCTGGTCACCACAAAGGGATAGATTACATGACAATGCAGCTAAAACACAGACCACAGTAGGGTGAGTCTGAATGTGAGAGAAGGAGAAAGAAACAGACACCTGTTTTAATGTCATTATTTACAATCCCAGACCTTTTCCATTGAATGAATACATTTCTCCTTTTGCTTCTTTTAACCCTTTTGGATTGTGTTTTCTATTCTTTGAAGTAAAACAGTCCTGTGGCTGCTCCGCTGTGGGCCCTGCGGCTGCTCTGCAGTGGGCCCTGGGCGCTGCTCCACTGTGGGCCCTGTGGCTGCTCTGCTAAGGGCCCCGCGGCTGTTCCACTGTGGGCCCCGTGGCTGCTCCACTGTGGGCCCCGTGGCTGCTCTGCTGTGGGCCCTGCGGCTGCTCTGCTGAGGGCCCCACTGAGGGCGCCTCACGAACCGGACCCGCCCCCACCCATAGCACGATGACAGGGTGGAGGTGGGCGGTCTGCTGTGAGCATATGTGCTTTTCCACCTCTGACCATAGCAGTTTGTATACACCCATGTATGTTATAGTAGTCTGAGGCAGCTATATGTCTTCCCAAGGCGAGAGTCCAGGGGTATAGATAAACCCAGGAGTACAGTTATTATCACAGGGAAGATGACTGATTGAGTGGTAGGGCAACGGAGATGAGGGAGGAGAAAAACTGAATGATCAAATAGGCCATCATCTGTGTAACTGAGTAACAAAAGTGAAGGTAACATTATGTAGGACAGCATCCAGGGCTAATTCCCTTCTGTGTTCTCTATAATTCTGTATTTCCTCAATTGTTTTTGTATTAACAGAAGTGAAGATAACTTTATATTATACAGCATCCAGTGCAAATTCCTTACTATTTTCTCTATAATTTGGTATTTCTTTTAATGTTTTTGTGTTAACTAATATGAAGATAACATTGTGTAGTACAACATCCAGTGGTAATTCCCTACTGTATTCTGCATAATTTTGTATTTTCTGTATTGTTTATGGCTTATTCTGGTTCATATGTCTCCATTCTTTTGTCTTTAAAATAAAATTTTAAAAAACAGTTCTTGATAATATAATACTCAATTATTAGGTTAAAGTGCTTCTGGAATTCTTCTTTCAAATCTTTTGCTTTTTCTCCTTTCATTCCTTTCTCTTCTTGAACAATGTAGTTCTAAGGTCATTAGATGAGGGAAAGAAAGGTGAAACCAACATGACACAGAGCAGGGTATCATTTCAAACAAGTTAAGGTGTGCATTTGTGCAGGGGCGGCTTGAGCCTGAGCAGGGTGAGGAGGGTATTCGCGTGGAAGGGGAACCTTCAGCTCACATGGGTTAAGAAGGTGGTACTACAGAGAGGTAGTTTAGGTTGCAGTACAGCAGCCTAATGTGGATGTTTAATCCTATGCAGAGTGAAGAGAACCTTCAAATGGAGGGACATCCTGGCTTGGGGAGTCATAACCTAAACAGGGTAAAAATGGCATTTAGATGGGTGGGAAATCCAGGATGGAAAATTGGAATCCAATAAATTAAGGAGGACTTCCACACAGAGTCAGCTCAGCATGGGGATCCAGAACCGGAGTAGACCGAGGAGGGCATTAACACAAAAGCCTGCCTTGGCACGGAGTGTCAGAGCCTGGGGAATATGTGAGCAGCCTCCACTTGGAGGGGCGATCTGGTCCAAAATGTCAAGGCCCAAGCAGAGTGTGGGGAGCAGCCCTGTGGGAGGAGCAGTGTAGTGTGGGGTGTTGGAACACGAGTGTAGTCAGAACATCATTGTGGACAGCATCATTGTGGACAGAGAGGACAGCAGAGCAGTGATGGCGGATTTGTTTCATACAGAAGTAATAGATTTATTGAACAAACAGATAAATATATTTAGGACATCATGATCCAGAGAGAAAAGAATTCCAAAACTGGAAAGGAAGAAAACTAGGATGAACCCCGTTGTTTTGGATTGGATTTGGAAGTAGTGATGTGAACTCATGGTTTTTAACATTAACAAGCAGCAGACTATGTACAGACGTAAATGTGTTATACACACATGCACATGCATGCACGTACACACAAATTCCCCACTTCTGTTCACTGAGAAACCTGGGAACAGAACGTTGTAAGCAAAGAGCACATGGAGAATCCTTATCGTGGCTTCTAAATGCTATTTTCCAATAAAATAAACCAGATTTTGCTGCAGAAATAGATTATTTCAGGGTTGGAACAGGGAAAACAGAAGACGAACCTGGAAGATTTCATTGTAGTAGAAAGCAAGAAAATATTAAATGAACACTGGAAACATGTTAAAAGGGCAGAGAGAACTGACAATTCGTTATAAAACCAAAAATGCCTGTCTTGTGGCCCAGCAATTATGTCCCTAGATATTTATTAATAAGAAATGAATACATTTATCCACAAAAAGATTTGTGTAAGATTGTTCAGAGCCACTTTACTCATAGTAATTAAATCCTAGGAATAGCCCAAGTGTCCATTAACTGGGGAATTAATAAGCAAGCTATGGTACATTAATACAATGGAATGCTACTCATCAATAAAAAGAAGCAAATTGTTGATACATGCAACAAAGTGTAAGAATCTCAAGAAAAAATATGCTGGCTGAAGAAGTCTTACACAAAAGAGTTATTTAATGGAATTTAATCTATGGTGGGAACAATCCCAGAAGAGTGAATGTCTTATGGATTCGTGTGGTGGGGATTGAACGGGAAAGGGACACAAGGGAGTTCTTTTGTTTGGTACTTTATTGTCATTGTTCTATATTTTGATAAGGTGTGGAGTGCACAAGTTATGCATTTACCAAAACTAAGCAAAAATACACTTAAATGTGATCTCATTTTATGGAAATTTTACTTAAAAATAGTTAATAAATAGAAGCTAATGATATGCATGCTAGGGTACTTAGGGAGAAGGACATAATTTACTTTCAAATTGGTAAAAATAAGAGAGAATGATGGAAAGATGGATGGAGAGACAAATATATAAATAATAAGAAAGTGTGATAAAATGTTAATGGTGGAATCTAGCTTTGAGTATATATGTGTGTGTGTGTGTGTGTGTGTGTGTGTGTGTGTGTATGCCTCACCATACAATTCTTTCAGCTTTATTCTATACTCAAAATTTTTAATAAAATGTTGAGAGTGGGGAGGGAAGGACATAGGAGCCATACTGCAAGGACTGTTCTAAATCTGAGACAATATGAACAACAAAACAAATAATGCTAGTATTGGATTATAACCCATTGAATAAATTAGGAAACCATTACATAATGTTATAAATGAATAAATGAAAAGTTTTCCAAGAAAGGGAAAGGCTGGTTTTACCGTTTCAAAGTATATTCATAAAATTGTATTAACTACAAAGGGGAAAGGGGTTGCCTTAAAATGGAGAAGTCTGACATATTTTCTTAAGCAACTAGTCAGTTATTATCATGGGATTTCTGATAGATTTTCAGCAAGAAAAATACAGCATTGATTCTGTGATATACTGCAAAGGATGAAAAACCTGAATTTAGTCATGAGGAAATATTAGAGAAATCTAAATAAAGGGCAGTTTATAATCTTCAAAAACATCAAAGTCATGGAAATCAAGCAGACTTGAGTTCCTTCATGTGTCTTCTTCTAGAGTCCAGAGTGGGGGAATAGTAGTACTTTACACTAGCTATTCATCCAATTTCAGTTTCTTTAAAAACGCTTTGTATCCATTTCAGGGAGACTTTAATAATGTTCAAGATTTCTGGAATTAGATCACAGAATTTATTATCACAATGGTGGTACCCCCGTCTCCTCCAATCCCCAACCCCATGTTTCATTCTCGTTGATATTATGAACCTTAGCTTATGTTATGTTATGTTAATTGAGGTTATTAGTTCCTGTAAATTGCTTTACTGTACTTATTTCCCTGCCCCTCCTCCCTACGTTTTTTCCCCCTGGGCCACTTCCCTAGTGCAAGAGATCCATCTCCTTGTCTCCTTCTACCCATCTTTCCTGTTCTCTTTGTTTGTACTTTGCCTCACTCAAATGAAAGGTACCATATAGTATTTAAGCTTGTGCGTCTGGTTTATTTCACTGAATATTATATTTTCAAGGTGCATCCATTTTTTTTTACAAATGTCTCAAATCTGTCATTCTTTATAGCATAGCAGTATTCCATTACATATAGATACCACATTTTCTTTATACAGTTATCTGTTGATGGGTATATTGGCTGTTTCCAGGATTTGGCTATTAGAAATTGTGCTGGTATAAACATTGATATGCCTGTATCACTGTAGTATGATGTCTTAAGCTCTTTGGGGAAGCAGTGGAATTTCTGGATCACATGGAATTTCTAATTTCAGTTCTTTGAGAAATCTCCATACTGATTTCCATAATGGTTGTACTAGTTTACATTCAGACCAACAGTGAAGAAGTTTCTTCTTCACCACAGCCTTGCCATCATTTGTTATCATTTGATTTTTTAAAATAATTGCCATTTTTCTGGAGTAGGATTGAATCTTAGCATTGTTTCATTTTACATTTCTCTAATTTCCAGAGATGTTGCGTATTTTTGTTCCTTTGTGAAGTGTCTGTTCATTTCTTTTGCCCATTTCTTCACCTGATCTTTAATTTTAGATGGTTTAATTTTTTTGAGTTTGTTATATATTCTAGGTATTAGTCTTTTCTCTGAAGAGTAGCTGGTAAATATTTTAGGAGGCACATTCTGTAGGTTGTTTCTTCACTCTACTGACAGATTCTTTTGTTGTACAGGAGCTTTTTAGTTTGGTGTAATCCCCCTTGTTGATTCTTGCTGTTATTACTTGTGTGATTGGGGTTCTGTTTAGAAAATTATGTCTTCAAGTGTCTTGCCTATTTTATCTGCTAGTAGGTTTAACGTTTCCATTTTAATGTTTAAATCTTTGACCTATTTTGATTTTTATTTAGTATATGGTGAGAAATGAGGGTCCAGCTTCAACCCTCTGCACATAGATAATCAGTTTTCCCAAAACCACTTGTTGAATAAGCTGTCTTTCCTCCAAAATTGGCTTTTGGCCCCTTTGTTGAAGATCAAAGGGCTGATAATGCGTCTGCGGGAAGTTTCTCCATCTCGGTTCTGTTCCACTGACCCACATGTCTGTTTTTGTTCCAGTAGTGCGCTGTTTTTATCACTATTGCTTTGTAGCATAGCTTGAAGTCAGGTACTGCTATGCCTCCTGCTTTGCTCTTGTTGCCGACAATTAGTTTTGCTAGTCTGGGTCTCTTCTGGTTCTATATGACTATTAGGACTGTTCTAGATCTATAAAATATGCTATGGGTAGTTTGATAGGGACAGCATTGAGTCTGTGTAACAGTTTGGGGAGTATGGGTATTTTGACAATATTGACTCTGTCTATCCAGGAGCAGGGGACATCTTTCCATTTTCTGATGTCCTTGTCAATCTCTGTTTTAAGAGTACCGCTGTTTTCTTTTTACAGGTTTTTCTTTTCCTTGGTTAGGTTAATTCCTAATATTTTATTTTTCTTGAAGCTACTGTGAATGGTATTATTTTCATAATTTCTTTCTCATCCTATTAATGGTTGGTATACACAAGTACTAATAATTTTTGTGTGTTCATCTTGTACCCTGATATATTACTGAGGTGATACAGACATCGTTGTCTTGTTCCTGACTTGGGAGGGGAATACTTTTAGTTTTTCCCTATTTAGTATGATTCTGGATATTGGTTTGTCATATATAGCCTTTATCACATTTAGGTATGGTCCTTTTATACCTGTTTTATTTAGGGTTTTTTAAAATCATGAATGGGGGTTGAATTTTATTGAAAGTTTTTTCTGCATCTACTGATATAATCATGTGGGGTTTTTTTAACCCAGCTTTTCTTTAAGTGATATATAACATTTATTGACTTTGTTGAACCATCCTTGAATTTCTGTGATAAAACCTACTTGATCATGATGTTTGATTTTTTTGATAATGTGCTGCATTTTCTTTGCTGATATCTAGTTGAATGTAAGCATCATAACAATTCTACCTTAAACCATAGTAAATGTGCACTAAATGTGATAGCTGTGTATCCTTAAAGGTGGGAAAATAGCATTCACCAGTAATTTCATAGAATCATCTATCTAAAGCCCAGAAGATCGGGGACTGGGTAATGCCAGAGGAGGAGAGAAGAGAAAAGAGGAAAAAGTTTTTTTAAAGTCTCCTGCTCTGTGGTATGGGAAGGAGGAAAATGGGGGGGGGCAAAGGAACCTAATGATAGTAAGGTATGATTTATATTTAGAAGGGGATAACAGGCAAAATTTGACACAAAATGATAGTGAGAATTGGGGATGGGAAAAGATTCTATGACTGATAGAAATATTAGAGAAAAAGTTAAACCGAGAAGCAAATGAAAAAGGGAGAGAAAAAAATTGATAATGAATAAGACCCAGGAGAAAGAAGTCAGAGGAAGAGACACATATAAAAGTAGGAGGGATATAAAGGGGCAAGGGAGAATTCTCTTACTCTCTATAAACTATATTGGGAGATAAAAGGCAAGAGGAAGAGAAGCACACACACAAACAGACATGCTCATAAAAGAAACAAAGTAAAATAATGGAATAAAAGTCTGGGGGCAAATGTACGGAAGATGGAAAACAGCAAAGAATAAAAAAGTAAAAAATAATATAATCAAGTGAAGAATAATACAAGAAAGTTTTCTGTTGTTTGGACATGTGGCTCTTTTCCACAGCCTAGGGTTAAGGAGCAGAGCTCAAGCCAGAACACGTCTCTGTTCACGCTGGAAGTCTAAGGTGGCAGTCTGTCCCCAGAAGGGTGCTGGGTGTAGAGATCTGCTTACAGTGTGGACATAGCACCAGCATGAACTTTCAATCCTATATGACTCAGGTTGAACCTGGCCTCTGACTGCAGGAGCCTAGTCTGTGTGTTCACCAGCCCCTTCCCTCAGTGGCACTCCCCCATCTTCTCTCCAACTGCCAGTTGTCTCCTGTGACTATCTTTCCCTGATCCACTCGGGGAACTTGGCAGTGTGAGGCCATCAAGGGGCTGCTCTGGGACCCAGGTTCAAACATCCAGCCCTTTCCTACAATGGCGTCCCTGCCAGCTCTTGTTCCACAATTGTGGCTACGGGCACTGTACTGAGGTCACTCATCAACTGTTGACTGTGGAAGGCTGGAAGCAGTGTCCCATGTTTTCCATTCTGGTTCCAACTAAGGATGATTCTTTGAGTCTTGATGCAGTTCTCTAGTTCTTCCTGAGCAAAAACGTTGTTAGTTTCACTGTGCCTCCAAGCTAGTGGCTAGAGAGCCATTGTCGGCAGAGCTGCACCATCTCTCCTCCGTGGTGTGACCTATTTCTTCTGTGTCACTTAATACTATTTTTTTTTCCTGTATTAGTTCCTTCATGGTTCCTGGGTAACCTCTACTTCAATTTCTCTTCAAGCTATTGTTTTCTAGATACTTTCTCTGGGAGAAGCTGAGTTGTTGGCACTCACTTTTCTGTCATTTTGGGACTCTTACTGAGGCAAGGAGTAATTAAATCTTAACCATTGCATGGTTTGGGGACCTCCCCGGGTCCTTCTTAGGAAGCCTGAAGCAAGTAGAAAACCAAAGTGATGGAGCGTAAGCAGGTTGCAAAGCTCTTGGCAAAGTGCCCAGGATCTGGAGTTTGGCGCCAGGAAACAGAGCCCTCCTCCTGTAGTTCTTAAATTATACTTTGTATAATTCTATATAATTTGATTTCCTATAATCCAATATATGGAACTTCCCAACATCATCCTTACGTTCCTTAAATTTTAAAATTCATCATATCTAACTACTTCATTTTACAAGTAAGGATACCTGAGTCTATGGAGGTTCAGTAATTGGCCAAAGGGCATGTGACCACTTAGGGAAGACCCAGTATTGGATGCCAGGCCTCCTGGTCATCCATATATGGTCTACTGTAGAACAGGGTTCTGTGTTATGAAATTTACCTATCTTCTAAGTGGACCACAGTGCCAGCAGTTCGTGGACTGCCTGCTCTAGTACCTCAGGCAGCACAGCACAGGGAGGGCCTAAACGCGAACCCCGGTGTTAGCACTTCATGGGCATTCTGAGTCAGAATCTCCTGTCTGCACCGGGCACACAGAGGGTGGAGACACAGCTAAACCACATCATTAAACCTTTTGAATTTTCACCAAGTAAATCTTCGGATTCAGTCTTAGGCAACAGTATAGTATGATATAGTTTGGGGAAAACATAGCGATTGAAGAGAACATGACAATGGATAAGTCTAATTATATTTGAAGATTAACCATTATGATGTTTTGAAAGAACTGAAGGACTTAACCAATCCTGACAATTTTTCAACCATGCACTACACACTTCAAATATTAGAAATCTGGATTACAGAAGTCATTAGATAAATCTTTAAACCCAGTAAAGATCAAAATCATTTATACTGGGACCAAATGAAGAAAGGAATTTATTACCCTGGAATGAGAATTGTAGTAGCTTTTGTTTGGGAAGTATTGATCAGAAGCAAAAAATAGAGTAGAGGAAGAGAAAAGAATAAGTTAGTAAATTGAAAAGAAATTGGCAAGCCAGTCAGACTTAAATGATAGTTCAGATTTTGTGTGGGCAGAGTGGAAGAACAAGAAGAGAAACTAGGCAGAAATGTGGCATGGTTTGGATTCTTTTAATCTCAAGAATGAGGGTAACTAAGTACACAGAAAGAATTTTACTAGGTAGAGTTAAGGTGTTGGATGTAGTCCACTCCTGAATACACTGACAAATATACAAAAATTCTGATTTCTCTGCGTTCTTGCCAACACTTGTTATTTTCCATTTAAAAAACTGTGGTCATACTGTTAGCATGAAGTGATACCACTAGTGTAAAGTGATATTTGATAGTTTTAGTATAATCAATGTTTATTTTTTAACTGTATATATGTCACAGGAGTGAGAAACTTGAAGCCAAGTTACCACAATTTAAATAGGAACTTTTTTTTGATTTAAAGAGAATTAAAAAAAAAACAATAAAAACAATACACAATTTTGAAACAAGATGATAGGAAATTAACATTGGTTATTATATTGCATTCTTATATTTTACCTTTCTTCATAGATTCTTTTTCCATTCCATCCTTGTATGTATATAAGAATTTATCAACTTCCTCTAAATCCAGGAAGCCTGAGCCATCACTGTCCCACTTCTGAAAGAGGGCTTTTAAGAGAAGCCCCTGTCGGATTCGGAAAGCATTTTTTCTAACCTAGGATAAAAACAGGATAACAAGGCACAGAAGACATGATGTTCACTATGCTAGCTGGCACCCTGTGCTTAAAAACCTGGAGTATTTTATAAAGACTACTTTACTCTGCGGTTAACCGTGATATTAATGGAAAATTCAGTGTAAAATTTTAATCCCTTTAAATACAATTTTTTGTTTCATCTAGCTGAGTGGTTTTTTCTGTTTTTGTTTTTGTACCAGGAATTGAACTTATGACCTCAGGCTTGCCAGACAAGCGCTTATGCCATTGAGCTACATCCCCAGCTGTTTCACTTCTAAACCAAAAGTGAAACAGAACCAAACCAAACCAAGAATTGTCTGCACTGGACTAAAACATACTACATTAAGAAGGGTACTAACCTTCTTAAGAATTCTTTTCCAGTCCTTCCCTCATTAATAAAAAAATGTGATAAACACATGAGGTGCTCTCCCTGGTTCTTAGGAGATGTATTTTTTAGTGAAAGGAAATGAACATAGTGTTCAAACAATGAAAAGTGGTTATGCTAAAAAAACTTTTTCATATTTAACGTTGACTGAACTTGACATCAATTTATTTACCTTTTATTTATTTATTTATTTTTTATATAAAAAAATAAAAGTACAAAAACATACTGACAAACAGACACCAATTAGCATAAAAAATAGTACAATCACAACTAATCTATAGACAAGGTGATATGGTCTCAACAGTGGTTATTGCGTTATCCATTGATATCTTCGAAGTGTAAATATATAAACCCATATACAGACATGCAAATTTAGTCAGACAATTAATCCTCTCAACAACAGAAAAAACACAAAAACCAAAAATCCAAAGACAAAAAACAAAACAGGCAAACATCAACAAGAGCAACAACAACAACAACAAAAAAACACCAATAGTTGCTGCTTTACATATTGATATCTTCGAAGTGTGTGTTCAGGATAACACATACAGACATATAAGATTGACCAAATAACCCGTCATCGATTATTGCTTAGCATTAAGTGATATAATACAATAGTAGAACCATGTTAGCCCTCCTGCATATATGCATATTCATATATACATACATACATTT